>JXOV01006213.1:0-20280 GCA_001014945.1 Clogmia albipunctata
CACACATTCCTAACATAAATAACTATTAAAACCATATTAAGAATGGCATTGCGCAAAAAACGTGAAGTATGGGGCGCTTATGAAAAAAAACAGTTATTTATGCTACAAATGTGTCAACTGTTTTTAACGAGTGAAAAGAGTGTGTAACAACAGAACCGAAGGCGAGTGTTTTATCTTTTCCGAATTAAAAAACAGGACTTTACACCCAAGCAAGACGTTTTTTGTACTCCACTTACGAGTACTGAAATTTTTATAATTTCACATTAGTGTTCATTATTTTGAAGGAAAAGTTTTTTTTAAATCTTTTTTATTATCTCTAGCTAAGTTTTCAATAACATTGTAATAGTAAAAATATATCTTCATAATATGAAAAATTTAAATTAAACTTGGAATAACATGACCAAAGTTAGAAATTGTTTCTATATTTATAAATTTATTATCCAAACGAATCATTGCAAAGTAGTCAATTGAAACTCACAACTATTTCCTCGGTTTATTCTAGTGCTGGACTGCCAAGTGAGTGAATGGGGAACGTGGAGCGAGTGCGACACGGGCTGTGGGACGGGCATTATGGTGAGGAACAGGAGCGTAGTGCAGGTGGCGCAGAATGGAGGCAAGCACTGCCCGTCGCTGGTGCAGAAGAGGGGCTGCCAGGGTTACAAGTGCCACCACCACCGCGACCGAAGGATCCTCAAGGAGGCTGCCCTCCTCCTGCCTGCTCAACTCTCCACCAGTCGACGCGAGAACGACACAACCGACATTAGACGTAATCTGCGGCTCCGGTATCGGGACTCCTTCAAACACAATCGCAACAATGAGTAAGTTTACTTTGTTGAGAGCTCAATGAATGAATGGAAGAATGTTTGCAAAGAGAAACTAACTTTATTCAGGAGATTACCTGGAAAATTAATGGAATGAAAAAGCTTCTATTATTTCTGTAAAGGATATTAAAATATCCTTCTCATGGTTTTTATTATTAGTTTGAAATTGGTTTAAGATTCTTAATATTATTTTTTTAACTACAAATATAAATTTGAGGAAACTTAATAGATTATTCTAATTTTGACAGTAAATATAAAGGGCCGATAAATTTTTCCCCTTTCAATTCCTGTCAGAAGCTCAACCATCGGGTTTAGACTTTACATTGATTATTTGTTTTCAGTGTATTATCAATTATCAATTAATAGCATCTAGACGGGTTGTAAAAGCACCCAATCAATCTGAACCGCCCAGGATTCGCACCTAGGCCATCCAAGGATTCACTCAAGTGCTTAACCACTCGACCATAGGCGGATTTTCATTAATTATTGCTTTCCTAAAATTAAAACCAATGAAAAATGCTTTTCTAAATGAAACCAAATTCAGTTTACTTACTTCTATAGGACTTGTTTTAATCTTCTTTCTTATACCAGTTATTATATATTTTGCCTAACCATAAATTAACCATTTGAAAAGCTATGTTTGACCTCACTTCCTCAAATAAATTGTCTCATTTAAGACAGTAAAACATAACATGAAGAAGAAATAAGTCCAAACCTATCCAAAACAGGATGCTGAAGATATGTCCTCAATAAAATAATGGCAGTTCAGAGATTTTCTAGTGAACCTTCTTTAAATTCGAGTTTGAAATTTTTAATCTAAAACTATTGATTTGTGTAATAGTATTTGTGCCGTGTAAAAATATAAATATAATTCAGGCCAGAAATTTTGCTGTTTCTTCTTCATTGTGATGCTTTTTAAGAGCTTCTTAAAATGATACGTTTATTTTTTAATTATTGGTTTTTAGTATCTTAATTATGAAAATGTTTATCGCCATTTTTATTTTTCAAATATGTGCCATAATTTGTCTGTTATGTTAGAGTTTGAAAAATATCGTTCAATTATAGATATTTAGTTACTCGTATCTCGAAGATCAATTGGCAAAATTGGCCACACTTCTTCGGGAACTCGCAGAAATTTTGCTGTTTCTTCTTCATGGTGATGCTTTTTTAAGAGCTTCTTAAAATGATACATTTATTTTTTAAATTGTTGGTTTTTAGTATCTTTATTATGAAAAATGTTTGTTTGGTGCCATTTTCATTTTTCAAATATGTGCCATAATTTGTTTGTTATGTTAGAGTTTGAAAAATATCGTTCAATTATAGATATTTAGTTACTCGTATCTCGAAGATCAATTGGCAAAATTGGCCACACTTCTTCGGGAACTCGCTTAACTTAACTTTGTCTACACCTAATCTATCCAATACCAATAACTAAAATACAAAAATTTGTATTTCATATATTTAATAATCTCTTATAGCTTTTTCAACGCAAAAAATTGGCAAACATTGAAAATGAAAAGCTAAAAAAATGATAAAATTGATAAAACAGTTTAAACACACTGTACTTTAAAATAATAAAGTTCTTTAATCATTTTTTTTTCGATAAAATCCCTGTGTCGAGATTTTCCTCGGTCTTCCTTTATCGATTTCTCGTTTTTTGCGGACGTATTCTTTCCTAATTAGTGGAAGCATTAGCCCGTGGTCGACTGGTGGGCTGGAGCTGAAGCTGGGGGCGAGATTTGCTCGGGGGAAAAGTTTTCTGAACACGTCTCTTGGACGAGTCCAGGCGGAAGTTTCGATTATTGAATTAAATGTGAGCTGGTCGAAGTAGAAGAGGAATGAAGAGCGACGAGAACTGGGTAATGTTTGCCAACAATTGGACAATAAATAAACAAAAGTTTCTTTTCTGCAGAAGGAGGGCGGAACAGGGGGGAGGGAACAGAGAGAAATCATGGGAAAGCAGAAAATAAGACAAATGACAAACGGAATCAAATCGTTTTCGAATTAATTGCGCAGATTAGGCGGAAATAAAGATACGACCAAATTGTGCAAAAATCATAACAAGAAGACATTGCAAATAAAAAGAGAGATGGAGAAAAAGAGGGATAAAAGTGGGGATGGGGACGCTTGTAATGAATGGCTAATGAAGACAAGAGGAAGAGGAACGGGAGGAACTAACCAAGTGGATCCGGATGAGACGAGGGATTTGATTTATTAACGCCTCCTCCGTTGTCCGAGGATTTCGCCATACCTCATTAAATTACACTTCCGACCGTTTTCCGTCGTCTTCACTGCAATAATTACCTCGGGAAATTGCTCCTCTTCTTCTCCTTGTGTTTTCATGTACAGCATAGTTTACTATTTCTCATCTTTGCACTATATCCAGTTTTATGATAGTTAAGTAATAAAACCCAATGGAGTGTTCTATTTTAGCTAATTGACAATTGAAGCTCCCAAAAAGGATATCAAGTAGAAATAGTTGGAAAAGAAATTTATGAAAATTTGAGAGTATACAGAAAGATTATGCTCCTGAAAGAAGATCGTAATACTTTTAATTTAGAATTTAAATTATTTCAGATATGAAAAATAGCTCGATGGACAAAACGTAAATAGGTACGTGTATATCATTTCGTCCATAAGTATTTTTGAAAATATATAATTAAAAACTAAATATAAATATGAATATTTTTAAAGAAAATCTTATTTTAAGACAACAATGAATCCTTAAGAGGATAAAACTCCGAGGGAATATCTAATGTAAAACTCGTTACCTTGGAATAACTACTGTTGGCCCTGACACAAAATTTAGACAAGTTAGAAATTCCTAGTCAGTTGCGAACTAGAGACCATCAATTTCAAAATATAAAGCCAAGCAGGACATAACTGGCTTTTGGAATGGTGTTCATAATATATTTTCCTTACATTTATGTTATGTTACGAAGCACCATACTTTGCCAGTTGAATGAAAAGGTTGATTGATATTGAAACGATATTAGTAAAGTACTTTTGCCTAAAAGTTTACTTACGAAGATTTGAGCAATTTCTAATTTTGCCAAAAGAAATTTTACATTAACAATTTGTTATACTGTAATAATTTTTTTCAAGTATTAGAAGTTAACCCTAAAGCGAACATCTAGTCCTAACCCCCCTACTGGACCTCTGGGAAATTTATATACTGTATGTATCTGTATTGTAATCTTAACAGATTACAACTTAAGTCAAAGCAGATTTGCAAATACTTAAATCAATTTTGCGAAATTGCGAAAAAAATGAAAAACTGCAAATGCCGAAGGGGGCTATATATAATCAATGTATTGATGGGGGTGGTAAGATAATCCAAAATTAGTTTAAAAAATTTCGAATTCAAGTAAAGTGGTGATGGCTATCGAAAACTAGGCTCATTGTACACCGTGGTTACTAATATGAGCACAATAGGACAACTTATAAATTCACAGTTACAGATAATATTTTATGACATAGTGGGTTTTTAGGCTATTTTGCGACGTAGCTAACAAACGACTCGACGTATTTATGTTAAACCATATAAAAATTAAGATTAAATTCTTTACAAAGCGTACATTGATAGTTTTGGAATAAAATTGTTGGGTTCAAGTCATTGATTCAAGTATTTGCAAATCTGCTTTGACCTAAAGTTGTAATTTGTAAACATATGTATATATTGTGTGTAAATTTGAAGATCCTGTTTCTTTTGGTTCCAGAGATATCAAGGATAAATAGGTGCGGCTATAACCTCAATTCACGCTGTATATTTAAGACTCATATTTTCCTAGGTTAGAGACCTTACTTTCTAAACAAAGGGCAGGAACAACCAATACTTTATAAGTGAATCTTTATTTATTTTTTTATACCAAACATTATTTAATAACTTGTTTTGTTTTAATAGCTTCCACCAGCTCCATTTTAAGCAAAATTTATCGAGAAAATTAGCCATGAGTTAAGAATTGCCGTTTCATATCAAATTTTTAATTGTGATACACAAAATATTTAGTGGTTTAGTGGAATTGCAAAAAAACTGTATGTTAGTCATGTATGAACGGTTTTTCTTATAATATTCGTATTTGTACTCCTACGTCATGCAAAGAAACTCATCATAAATAAACATCTTCAGTTCAGAAATTCCAAATATAAATAATTATTTGTGCTAAGCCATAAAGATTGAACAACGCCAAATTTCATAAAAATCAGTCAAAATCCAAGTTATTTTTTTTCTTCTTTTCGTCCATTATTTTTAAATGTGTTTGTGACTGGAAATTTCATACAAATTTCATAGTCCAATTCAAAATCAAACTTGGTAAAAAAAACTTGCTTCATTCACAAAATGACAATTTGTACACATTTGTTTTTTTACAAAAAAATGTCGTCTTAAAAAGTCAGTTGATTTTCAATTTGAAATTTTGTCCGATTAAAATAGAATGCCGAAGACCTGTCCTCAATAAAATAATAGCTGTTATCAGATTTTTAGTAAACCTGTAATAACCGATTTCACAAAGACTACTCTTCGATATGGAATTGCTAAAAAAAATAACTAAAATTTCAGTTGCCGTTGTCTAGGGGTTATCACAATTATCTCTTCTCAAAACATTGACTAACAAAATAAACTTTGGCCAGTTCCCAAAGATTTATTTAGAAAACATATGTTCATAAAAACAAGTTCAAGTAGTATTGAGACAGATAATTCCTTTTAAGGAGAAGATGTCGTTTTTTCTTGGTAATAAAACGAAGTAAATAGTCTATACAATGAGACCATGTTCAAAGACTTTACGAGTACAGCTCGACATTTCATTTAATATTGTTTTAACGACAACCAGGAAGCTCATTATTTGTCTTATTTATTTCCTGCTGATATTATAAGGAACTTGTCTTTACTAGATAATAATTATATTATATAGTTAATTCCGAGCAACACGTGTTGTCACAGAATTATGGACCAAACTAGCGACATTAAAAGTTTTCAAGAGTTTTCTCATATTAAGAACTTATGAGCTATTAAGAATGGAATGCTTCAAATACCAATTATGTACGTGTTAAAAATATCTCTTTTTTTACTTACATTTAATCAGTAGAAGTATTTAATTATAATTCAAGTTTATTAAATAAGAATTAACGAAGATTAAAAATAATAACAAAACATGAAATGGAATAATGGAAAAATATTGCTTATTTAGGAAACCATAGTCCCTTCTTTTCCTAGAAATATCCATAGCAATATTAATATTCAAAATTTTGCTTTGAAAACGAATCCGAATTTCTTATTAAATGAGAATTTAATTAAGTCCAAATCTCTTTCCTATTCATAAATAAGATGTGGATTAAAACGTTTGCGATTTTTTACGGTCGGGAATGTTTTTTCTTGGCTCTCATCTCGTCCATTATATCAAATTACAATTTAATCAATGGGCTCTGGTGGAGTATTTTCTTTGGCCAGAAGCGGAATCATGCCAAACATTGGCATGAAAACAAACGGCACAGAAAATAATGAACAGAAAGCCGGAAGGATGTCGTCGCCTTTTGCATTCTTTTGGTCTTTTACTCTTCCGCCTTTCGCTTTTCTTGTCTACACGATATCATCATTATGACAAGACAAAACAGATTTTTCGCTTTTGTACAACTCATTCAAACAACTATAATGGAAAATCTTGAGTCTCATTTGCACAACAATGTTTTTGTAAGTTTTTGCTTTGTTTTAATGAACTCATTAATAGTTTTCAAAGGTAGAAATGAATTAATTGTGGAATATTGACAGTGATTCTAAGGATAAAAATCTAATGTTTTTAAATCACAAAATATCAGTACTGAAATGATAACACGTCTGTCATAAGACAGTCAGGAAACTTGTCTTGCAAAATAGCTATGTTTTCCTCATTGTCTTTTTGAAAATAAACGTCTAAAACATTTTTCAATTTTGGACATTAAAATCATTAATCATAGTTTGATTCGCTCTTTTTTTGTTTGAGTAGGGTAACTTAGGGCAGTTTCAAAGCAAGTTCTGCCTGTATTTCATTAATCATTGTTAATTGGAATACATGATTAGTTCAATGCCAACTCTATATAATGGTACCGCACCCCGAAGAAGGGCCTGAGCATTGTTTTAGTGTATATTTCGAACAATTTAGTTGGAACTCAAATAAAAAAACGCTCTTTCCATTTTTCTTTTTAAATGTGTTTCTGACTGTTTCTAGTAAATTGACACGTTCGCCAACTGGTGGCAGTTTTTGAAACTAATAGTTTCGGCAAATGGCGATTGAAAATTAAATGTATTTTAAATGGAAATTTTGGAATCCTGACAATAATGAGTATTCAGGATGCGAAAGATGTGTACTCAATAAAATAATGGCAGATTTCTTTAAATTAGTATTATATCCAATTTTAATTTAAAAATATTGATCTGTGCCGTGTTAAAATATAACTAAAATTTAGTGATAATTTTAGCACAATTATTTTCCATCAAGAACTGATTTTGTGTACTATTTGTAGTCATAGACAATAGACGGCGTATTCCATTATCTTCCACAATGAAGCAGTTTATTCGATGGAGATTGAAAATCGTTGAGGAAAGTGAGGAATAGGAAATAAGGAGCCTGGAATGTACATTTTTCAAATAATTGCATTCGTTTACAAATAAAGGGAAAAGGTTATTAGGAAAAACGTAATTTGGTAACAAAGTCTGGCGCTCGAACCCTCTTGGGAAAAAGTCGAGGACGCTACCAACACGGCCACAGAAGCATAGATAGTATGATAGCATAATCTAGTCACTATAACAGTTGCACGAGCCTAATTTTAAAGTTGAGTTGAATACGATTGAGGTCGTTCCAAAAATCATTCCTAAATTTTTTCGATAATTTCTCCACAATTCCACCAATTAACGTAGCCTCTAGGGTGAAAATTAGGAAAATTTATTAAAAAGGTATTAAAAGTCAATGTAAGTTTTAAAATTCCTTTTTGCACTCTCGTATCGCAACATAAGCTTTTCAATATCCATTTGAGTTTCGTAATATTTCACTTTATGGCACTCAGTGAAAATTTTGAGTTTTTATTTCACTAGTGAAAAAAAATTTGTCTGTTTTTTAATTCGAAAACGATGAAACTCTCGCCTTCGGCTCGAATGTTTCACACTCTTTGACTTGTAGCACAAATATCTATTTTTTTCTCTTTTATAGTAAAATAAATATCCATTCCTTAAAAAATGAAATTCCTTCTTCTAAAACCATGTACTTTTCATTCAGAGATAAGAGTAAGCATTTATTTTCAAAGTAAAATTTAATTTAAAACTTAGTTTGCAGATTATTAGAAATGTGTTGATTGCATAATTGATTTTAATTGAATATACGATTAATGAAGAAAAATTGCCGTTGGGTAAATTTTGTTGTTAACAAGAAAATTTGTGAAAACTGTGAATCATTCAAAAGAAAAAAGTATTCAAATGAAACACAACCATTGATGTGCTCTCTAAAGTTTTCCCTTTATTTCTGGCCAAAGCAATTTTTGTTTAAGATTTTCGTTCGAGATTTTTCTAATTTGGGATTTTTCCCTTTTATGAATCCCGAAATGGACGCTAAATGGCATTTTAATCAAGTCCATGGACCCGTTTGAAAGGAGGAAGAAAGGACTGAATGTCACAACAGGATGGTCGGAATGTTTATGCAAAATATTTATTCGCTCCAGAAAAATAAAAAGAGGAAAAAAGGAGGGGAAGAAACAAACCCAGAAAATGATGAAATTTATTTCGAAAAGCTTTCAGAAATATAATTTCGAATGGATTTTTATCTCTCTGGACATTAAGGGCTGCTGAATGGAATCGCTGCTGCTGTTATTTCCGGCCCTTTCAAGGACACTCCACAACACTCAGGACTTAATTATAATTGCACAGAAGAATCTAAATCAATTACATCCATGCCATGCTTGGCTCAACAACAACGGCAATATGTAATTTCGTAATTTCGCTCGCCTCAATTTATTTCTCAGAAGGAAATCATTTCTCTTTTGTCGGTTATGAACAGAACAATTAATAACAGCCCACGAAGAAATACAAGAGTTGTAATTAGAGCTAAATTAATATACTCGGGCTCTGGACTGGTATTTTTACCCAGGCACTAATTCTAGTAATCTAAAGAGAAATGGAAAATATATTAAAAGAGTCATTTACATTGAATAAGTTCTTGAAACGTTCAATTATTTAACCTGTGGTATTTCTGTAATTATTGATTGAAATTGAATGATTTTATCTTATTTCTTTATACAAGCTTTTAAAGATTAATCAATAGTTTTCTCGATTTAACCGATTTATCAAAATATTAAATTTTATTAATTAATTCGAAAAAACTAATTTTAAAATCTCCTTTAAAATTCAATACAAAAGCATTATTTCATTAAAAATTTAAGTCTGAAAGAAGAATTTTCTGAATTCATGAATCATCTAACGTTTTTTGGAAGTTCCTAAGTAGATCAAATCACTAACTTTATTTATCTAGTTTATAGAAGTAGATAGAAAAACTTTTTAAAACTATTCTCCTGGATAAGATTTCTCTTCTTAGAAAAGTCGCTGTTGTATATTATATAATACACGTAAGTTTGAAGACGAGTATGTGGTTATGGTATTTTGATGTTAAAGCAATAACATTCTAGTCTTTAGGTTTATGATTTATTTATTTGTTTTAATGAAAAGCTGAAAAGGAAAAAGATGAGTTTGGTAGTATTTTCCGATTTTTTATAAATAAATTTAATAACTTTTTCTTAGAGTTACCCTATAGCAGGGGTTCCCAAACTCTACGCCGCGGTTATATACTATATCTCGGAAATTACTTGACTTTTTTCGCAGGAAAGTTAAAATTTTTTACAAAACAATAAACGTATTTTTCAGTACCGAACAACATGCATTCAAGTGGGTATACAAGATGCACAAAATGCAAAGAAAACCTCATTAAATTATTCAAGAGCTTATTCTATAGTCTCCATCAATACTATCAGTTTATGAATCATGGATGTAGATTATGATCTCATTTGCCAACCAATAGAAAAGATAAAAACAAAGATTTTGGTACGATTTCTAGCTGACAATATTATTGTCGAAGTCCTATTATTTTACAAATTCATTACTGAAAGTGAGAAAGTCGAAGACTTATGCTGCTCGATCTATGTCTAGCAGATATAGGGAATTCAAGTGTATATTCGGAAAAACCCACCGAGTGCTGTGTGCAATTGCTTCAAAATCTATGAGCTCTGAACCAAGTTTTGGTATTTGTAATTGGTGCAGTAAATTCTATAAAAACTAGGCCTTTAAGAGCTACACTTTTTAAAAACTATACACAGATATGATTTTTTTGCTAAAACTAATATATTTGTACAATATATTTAAGAAGCATAATTATTTTAAATCTGTCTATGCAAGAAAAGAAACACACACATTTCAAAACTAGTTATTTCTTGTGAGATAACTATAACATTTACTGAAGCTCACCGAATGGTTTTATTACAACTAGCGATGTGGATTCCTTTAGCCCATGATCACTCGCTAAAAAATAGGGTTTACATTGGCTAATTTCAAACACTTTTAATAATAATAATTAAATTAATAATAATATTAAAATTATATTTGTACACAAAACCAATACTAATGCAAGATGGCGAACGTACCAATTTGTTAATTTTCTAGACACAATACATTTAAAGCAGTTAGTTTAAAACAGAGTTGGAAACAGAGTTTGAAACAGAGTTGAAAACGGAGTTAAAACAAAGCAAACTCTCTTTATTGTATGAATTTTGCGTGCTGCCCTTCTATCTGGCACGCGACTATTAATTCAAAACAGTGATTTTTGTAAGGTTATCATTAAACTGATCACATACTTCTGGTACTTTAATGCAATTTATTCGGTTTTATCACAATGATATGTGAAATATAACTTGTTGTACCCTATTTTCTTTGCATAATTTGGAATGAAAAATAACAATTGTCACTGTTTTCCTTTTTCAGATACTGTGTGGACTTTGAAGTTTTAAGAGCATCTAAAGCGTGTCACAAATTGCCACTTTACGACAAACTGATTGAAGGCGATCGGGTGAGCATAAGGTGTGACCTGGAGGCGCTACAAAAGGTGGAAGAAGTGGAAGTGGAATCGCCTTTGAAGAACTCGGTGCTGGACTTTAGTGACGAGGAGCGATCGAAGGAGGAACAGGCGGAAATCGAGGTGAGGAACAACAGCAGCAGTTTGCCCAAGTTCCGGTGTCGAGGGGAGGGGGCTCCGGGGCGAAACACGCGATGGAGTGCCCTGGCAGCACCCTCGTGCCACGGGAAGTGGATCCGACTGTCCCTGGACCAGCCCAAGCCCTGTACAGACTTCCATTTCATTTTCGTTTAACCCCAGATTTGAGTGAATTTCTATACATTTTAATTTGATTCAATTCGAATTTGATTTGAAAGCCCCAATTTCTCCTTCAATTAACCAGATTCCATTTAACAGGACTCAAATGGTTCAAAGAAGCACTCGATTCGATTAAATGGAACACGCCACAAACTATATTGTAAAAACCTTACTAAATGACTAATTATAAAATGAGAAAAATGATACATTAAATGTAAATTAGAGACGTAATTTTGTTCAGACAAAAAAGAGAAAACACGTTTTTTAAATAAATATGAAACAAAACCAAAGTTGATTTCGTTTTTATCTTATTTGCGAGATGATTTTGATTGAAATTTAATCAACCGATTGTTCTACGAAAAAATTGACCACAAAAGGGACCATTTTTCAAGGTAAGGGATAGAGATAATGACTAAAATAGATCTGATTTCGAGAGAGAGGAAAGGGATTTAAAAAGGAGAACAAATACTTTTTTAATGAAATTTGTGACAAGCCAACCGTCTCCTAATTTTGGCTTTATTTTTATCCGCAATATGATGAGCCAACAACGAAATATGTCCCCATTATCCTCCCTCGGTGCCACGATGAAAGGAGCAGAAGAACGGGGCACAATAAAACGTCGAAGCCTACGACTTCTATATATCGAAAAGGGGGCGATAGAATAACACACATTCCAATTTTCTGTGTTATCATTTTACGGAAATTCCGCCCCATTTTTCAATTCTCATTAAATATTTTAGCCTCATCCAATTATTATTTTATTGTATTTCGATTTTAAAGGTTGAAGCGTATTTTCGATCAGGTCTTTAAGTATTAGGTAGGAAGAAAATATTTTTTGCACTCCCGTATCGAAACATACGCTTTTCGATATTCATTTGAGTTTCGTAATGTTTCACTTTATCGCACTCAGTGAAAATGTTTAATTTTTATTCCACTAGGGAAAAATGTATCCAAAAAATGTATCCCAAAGTCTAAATTTAGTCGCCATTGTTGCCCTTAAACTTTACAAAATATTGGTCTCGGCTATGCCATATGACCATGATTATGTTGCAAATTAATTAACGTTTCCTGTTTTTGTTCGATGTTCCATGCCACAATAAAGTAGGCATTTGCCCTATGGCCAAGAAGTTATGGGGAAACAAACTATATTAGTTTGAATTCCAACCATTAACGGTAACTTTACAATTGAAAATTTCACTTGAAACATTTGTGAAACTTGTCAATGTTTAAATTTTCCTTGTAAATAATGAAATTTATTATAAAATTGTAAAAATATCAGTGCTCATGAGTGGACTGCATGAAACGTTATGTCCTGTTCGGGTGTAACGTCAACAAAAAAACAAATAACAATTTTTAACAACACTCAAATCTAAAATGATAAGAACTAC
Organism: Clogmia albipunctata; assembly: GCA_001014945.1. Taxonomy (NCBI): domain Eukaryota; kingdom Metazoa; phylum Arthropoda; class Insecta; order Diptera; family Psychodidae; genus Clogmia; species Clogmia albipunctata. The sequence goes on from JXOV01006213.1 coordinate 12,586, forward strand.
GATTAAAATGTTTAGTAAATTATGATAATAAAGGCACTTGATCGGAAAAACGTATATTGGTAATAAGGAAAAAACTAAAATTCGAGCTTAGAAGAGTAATCGATTGTATGGTACGACCTATTACCTTTGTGATAAAAATGACGTCAAAATATTGACCTGGAGACAACTTACTAAAAAATATCGGCAGAATTCATATCTGGAATAATTATTAGCCAAAATTAACCATAATCTTTAGTGCCGAAATGACTCGACCCAAGCAGTCCTATACCAAAACTATGTATGGACGATTTGTAGGGAATTTAATAATCTTTATTTTTATATGGTTTGACTTGAATACATCAAACCGTTGTCGCGGGCCGGTTTGACAAACTCGGCGGACCGTAGTATTACCATAACCTAACTAACACAATTTTTTTTTATTGACAAAAACCTTACGAATACAATACATGTAAACTATGCAAGGAGGAAGGGAAGACAATAACAAAGGTTAACAGTATTTAAATAAAATTATATTCATTTACGTAATATATATTTTATCATCATCATCATCTTGGGAAGATCGGTCTCATTCTATTTAGGTGGGACTCCGATGGTTGGTTGTTTACCAGGCATGATGCAGAAGGATTAACATGGTTTGTAACACGTGAATGATACTTCATACGGCGACTATCACCGAGCGCCTCGATGGTTGGCATATCTAGATTTCTCAGGATTGCTGAATTTCTGACGTACCATGGAGACCCAAGTGCGCGCCGGATACATTTGCAGTGAAATCTCTTGACCCTCGCCATTGTTGTATTAGAGCAAGTGCTCCAGATTTCAATAGCATACGCAATTATTGGTAGGATTTTAACCTTGTACAGCAGTAGTTTAACTAACAACATTAAGAAATGAAGATGCATTACCCACTGTTTCACTAATATTCTCGTGATTACACTCATTATTTAACCAGGACCGATATTTAAAAAATTGATTTTAAAATATATTGTGAAAAATTTACATTGATTTATAAATCACGACCTTCTGAAATATAGAGACAAGAGCACAAGACAAACTTATTTTGCTTTTAAGTTACTAAAATCTAAAACTAATATTTGAAGCTTAGGAATTTTTTTTAACAAAGAACTATTAGTGTGTGTATACCCGATTTGTGGTTGTCTGTGGGTATTGGTTAATGTATGACTAGACAGTGTGTAATTATGAAGAGCTTCATAGCAGAAGAATTTACAATAAAATGAATTCATATTTTCAGAAATGTTTTTCAGAATTTTCAAAATTGAAAAGTTGGTCTTGCTTAGTAACTATAGTATCTGTTTAACTCCAAAATTAGTTAACTTAAGTAAGAATAGGTCAACACATAATTATGTCCAAAATAGACGATGTTTTAAATGGTCCGAAAAGTGGTATGTATGGGTTAATTACTTTCGCAATGACGGTAACACAGCACCCTATGATCGTGTTAGCCTAAAGACGTTTTTTTCAACTTTTTACTTAACCCCAGACAAGAAATAAATTGATTAACAATATAATTCATTAACTGTTGCCATATTCTACATCGTTATTTAAAAGAAAAGCCATTAAATGCCAATGTCAGTACTGAAAAGTAAGGCGTTAAGATTGTACAAATATTAATATCCTTTCAATATGAGCTCAGTTAAAATAATTCTTTTTATGATTTTTTCTACAAAACTAGATATTAGTTCCTCAGATATACTACCCGATTGCGATGAGTCAGATCTAGAAATTCCAGTAGTAACTGACAACGGAAGTATGTATGGATTTGCATCTTATTTAGGTCTATATAGAAACCCTCCTTATTATCCGAATTATCATAATAAAAGTAATATTGTTAGAATTCCTCGAGAAATGGTTTCTCTAATTTTTATTTCAAAGTGTAAATATGATTTAAAATTAAATGTGGATCCGGAGACCAATGTGACTAATATTGAGGTGTTTGAATCAGAAAGCCCTAAAGAAAACTGCACATCTCTTTCAGTTACTTTTGCAGGAGATGCAGTGTTTTTTACAAAATGTTTGGATTATGGCAAATTTCAACATCAACTTGGATATCTGATAGAACTAAATCAACCAAACAATGGTCAGTATGCTAAACATTTTAAAAAATATAAAAATGATCTGAACGACCATGTTCACATTAATAGAACAGAGTATGTAGAGCCCCATAGAGGGAGGAGATTTAAATTTTTTCAGTCGCAAATAGCCAAAAACTATTGTGCGGTATACCATTGTCTTTTTTTTGACAAACTCAAAAATTTCAAGATTACGAGACAACAAGACCAAGGAGATGTTATCGTTGTATTAGTCATGTTATCAGTTTTTATTATGACAATATTAATTGGAGTAAAATTGTTAATGAAAAACTTAAATAAGGTCACACCGTCAGCATAAAATTAATCCTGTTTGGTTTTATGTGTGAAAAATATTATAATATTATCAATAAGTATTATTATAAGGTTTCAAGTATGTTGGTTTATCTAACAATGATGAGGTGATTTATATTAATACGTATTTATATATCCGAAAATCAAAGATACAATATTGTTTCACCCTGTTATATGTTGACCACCCTGTTCTTCGATCACAGTAATGGATCATCCAAATAATAAGCCACAGACAATAACACGCTGACCCAAACTTATAATTAGGTCACAATCATAAACACCCAATTCGAACAGCCGAAAAGTGATTCTTTAACAACCTTTGAAACATTAAACAGATGAAGACTATAATTTATTAGACAACCGCTGGAAATTAGGCGGAGCCATTCTTTTAAACACCGACCATATAAGAGAGCCATCATGCTATTGCAGATCAAATAAGATGCCGGCCCTTGAATTAATTACGACACTCGCTTTTATGACCAACACCAGGACTGGATAGCTCACCCCGAGCAGTAAGCAGAAAGAAATGTGGAGAGTTGCGAGATCAAGATCGCCTTATATAAAGCCCAGATAACCAATTGAACTTTGCTCGGCGGTGGTTAGGTCTTCATTCCGTAAGGTCTAGCTTTTAACTTGAAAAGCTGATGACTCTTGTTCGGTAAATCTTTGCTTAAGAATATTTTTGAAAAAGTTATTCTGGATTTTAAATAGAAATAAGTCCTTCTTTTTAAATCAATCAGGAGACATGTCCTCTGTGGAATGCATGTTTCATATACATAAAGGTGTTAGAAAATAAAAAAGATGAAGATGAACTATTGCAGCAAACAAAATAAATGCAAAATTGAAAACAAAAATCAATATTGTTGTCGGTGCTATTTTGATGAAGAATTGTGCTAATAATGATCAGGAAATTATATGTGATGCGTCTTTAAGATGTGTACGAACCTGGTAATAAGAAGCTATTTAATATCCCAGACTCGTCACCAAAAACACTATCTGAAACTAGAGGTGGTCTTATGTCAATGCACAATAATACAAACTCACTGGCTGATGGTTGAAACAGAACTCAATTTATTAAAACGAAAAAAAGAATATTAAATACAAATACCAATAATAATTAAAATAGAAATAATAATAATGATAATAGATGAATAAATAATAAATGATTCGATGATAATAGAAAATGATAATATTAATTCGTTGCGGTTGCAACAGTATGGAACAAAGTGAAAATAATGAAAAAATCATGCAAAATTCTACAGTTAATTGTTTTCGTTTTATAAAATCTGTGCCAATCAATTGAGGAGATTGAAATCCGCTTCTGAAGACTAAAAGAAAAAATTTGTTCGACAATCCTAATTATTACAGATTTTGGCTTAGAAGCAAAATTAAATATCATATTGATTTAAATCATATGATATTTACTATGCAGAGAAAATCAGAGGGTAAATATGTACTTCAGCAAAATTTAGAAGTCGAAATTGTGTTAGTGTTTAGGACTTTGACTTTGTTAGAAACAGCACATTTTATAGAATTGGAATTAACTAGATTGTGAGCGCCACAAAGTTGAAAATATTATTGTAAATTAAACGAATCCTTCTTTCACATAACATTTGGAATAAAACATCTGAAAGATAAACTTTGGACTTTGAACTGAAAACTGGAAAGCACGAGGTTTGTGAATTATTTCAGATTGTTTGAAGAAGACCAACTAACGGAATTTGAGGTAGATTATTTCAATTCCCAACAGTTATTTATTACATTAATAAATTAGCTCATGTAGTGTTAATAAAATCAAATCTCTAGAATGAGATCAAATAAAATACAATAAATTTACCCTTCAATTCGTGTAAGGGAGTCTCAACCTTATCCAACGGGGTTAGATTTTTCGTGACTATTAACTATTTTATGTGCGAATTAACCTTGAGTGATGATTATATTGTCGTTTATTTAGTGTTATCAATTTGTGGGATGTTTTTACTCAATATTGAACAAATATTATTCCGTCTTTCTACATTCAATTTTCATATTCGGACTGTAAACACTATATGAATAACAAACTAAGTGGTTTTTCATTACTATTTCAATATAGATCAGAAAAATGTATGAATTAAGAATTGACGTGTCACAATTAAACTTCAATTATAATTTTCACAATATTTAGGGGTTGAATTGTGAAATAGCTGGAGGTAAGTTATGTGTGAAATGATTTTTTAATTATTCGAACAAAACATCCATATGTTGTCCAACACAAATTATAATAAAAAAAAACCTTCAATTTACACATCCTTTTACATAAATTTTTGTTATTGTTGTAAGTTTTTACCTATGAACTAGATTAATATAAGTATCCGATCTTTGTCGTCGAATACTATTGTGTCGATTAAATAATAATCCTGTAAAAGAACTCCAACTGTTAAAACAACTGTTCACTTTGTTTATCACAATCCAATTACTTCCCTCCACGTAATTCGCTCTAGCTATCCCTGTCTAACAGCATTACTGACCCTAACTAGCTTACTGCTATCGATATAGTAATTTCTTTAAATAATCTGAGGAGCGATTGGTTGTGATAGGATAAGACTCGCCTTTCAGCACCGAACTCGAGGGCAGAATAGGCAGATAAGGAGAGGTTTCTTGTTAGGATCTTACCATAATAATGAGATATACGAGTTTCCAATTATCTTCGCCGAATACTATTTCTGTAAAACATTAATTACTCCTGAAATCGCGCTCCAACCTCCAACTAAAACAACTGTTCACTCTGGTATTCACAATCTAACTGTTTTACAACAATTTACATTTAGAAATAGGGTACTTCAATAATTGCTTACGAGATTTCCCAACTTAAAAGCAGGTCTTTATTAGTAAGCTTTTTAACAGTTTCAATTCAAATTAAGTTGGATTGGGTAAGAGTACGAGTCATAATAAAGTCCATGATATTGGAGACGTTTACACGAAGGTATAAATAAATGTTTAAAAATGTGGGATGGGAAAATTATCAACCTAATGACAGTAAAATCCTATACTCTCAAGTACAGTGAGTAACACCTATTAAGTCTAGTTGAAACTCCATCCAACTTTTTACTTACCAAACTACCCAAAATATAAAAACATTTATAAAGTGTTTTAACGCGCTTTCTTAAAGTCAGTTCTGAAAATTTAGGCATTAGAATTATAACAGTACTTCCTTCTAATATGAATTTCTCTAAAATCAATTTTTTAATTGTTATCATAATAAAATTAGATAGCATTTTCTCGGATAAATTACCGATATGTGAAGAAAACGAACTCGGCATGCCACCAGTTGTTGAAGATTTAAATACATATGGGTTTAAGAACTATCTACATAAGCACGGAAGTCCTCCTTTTTATCCCGAATATTATAATAAGAGTATTGTTATTGGAATTCCTCGGGAATTTACGACTTTAATTTTTGATTCAAAGTGTAATTATGACCTGAAATTGAATGTGGATGAGGAGACTAATGTGACCAGTATTGAGGTGTTTAAATCAGAAGCTCCAAAGAAAAATTGCAGTTCGTTGTCTGTTGAGTTTGCTGGAGATGCAGTATACTTGACTCAATGCCTGGATTATGGCAAATTTCAACATCAAGTTGCGTATTTAATAGAACTAAATCAGCAAAGCACCGACCAATACACTAAATATTTAACAGTATATTTGAAATATCTTAATATTAGTGTTCACATTAATGAATCAATGTACCGGGAAAAAGATAAGGAGAAGAAGATCAACTTTTATGAATCTCTAATTGCCCAAAACTGTTGTACATTTTATCATTGCCTCTATTTCGACAAATTACAAAAGTACAATGAAAAAATAAGACACCAGGAAAGAACTATCATTGTCTTAATCATGATATCATTATTGATTGTGACGATTTTAATTGTATATTGTTATGTGAATAAATCTAATGAGATTACACCATTAATTTAAAATTGAATTTACTGTTTTGATTTTGAATTGATGAGGGGCCAGTATTAATTTTCGAATTTAAATTTTTTATCATTACCACAATTGTATTGAAAACTTTTAACATTTTAGATGTTAATGCCTCCTCTAGAAAGTGCTACATAAATTAATCCTGTATCCTGTGTAATATGCATTATTCAATAACAGCGGATGGCTGTTAATACACAAAATAGTACTTTGAATTGGTTAGCGCTCTGGACTGCCTCCCCGGAGGCTGTGGGATCGAATCTTTGGCGCACATTGTTTAGACGAAAAAAGTTTTCCATATGTGTATATCAGTAACATTGCCGAACAATATTCCTAGCAAATTATAAGTAATGGCGCAAAAATAAAATTTGACGGATTGACTGGATCCGAGAATTCTAAAGCCCCGTTGGTTGAGGTTGAGACTACCCCAAGTTCCTTAGTGGAATTTTTTATTTATTTTTATTTGATATATTTACACATGGATCATTCACCTGTGGTGAATATAACAAGGGATTGAAAAACAATTTCACATAACAATTACTATGTACATATGATGGTTGATGATGCTGAGGAGTTTATGGGAAGCCCCTCCTCTTTAGGTGTTTGTACCCCCTGTCATTAGACAGCTCCTGTGCCAACTGATTTGAATGGTTCCTCAGCCCCGCCATGTAGCTCGCAAGGCGTTCCACAGCCAGCTAGCGGAAAAGCGGCATTCCGGTGTCACGCATGATGATGTTGTTTTGGATGTACCAAGGAGCGGCCACAGCTCGACGAATGAGCTTATTGTAACGTCCCTAAACTCTTGTAAAGAGGCTGTTACAGCAGCCCCCCCCCTTCAATACCGTATATAAGAATAGGTGTCAGTATGGTCCTGATTGTCAACAATCTCAGATCCCTGTTCAAACTGGTATTCCACAGAACACTCAACTCATGCATTCTCAGTTTTATGTGTTCCAGTTTAGCCTCGATATGGCGCTTCCACGTCAATCTTCGGTCCAGATGCAAGCCAAGTGACCTCACATGATCAACCTGGGGTAAAACATAGTTGCCCATTTTTATTGGATCACAGTCACCCTGGCGAAGCGTGAAAATAGCATTTTCGGACTTGGCGTGGCTTAACTCCAGCTGCCAAATCGAGGCCCAATCGACAATTGCATCCACGTGCCTTTGCAGGTATAGAGAGGCCAATTTAGGACTTTCATCCACAGAAAGCACGGAGGTGTCGTCGGCAAAGGTACAAATAACAGTCTTTGGTGTGGTGGGTATATCAGATGTGTATAGTAAGTATAATGCAGGTCCTAACACACTACCCTGTGGTACTCCTGCTTTTATG
>JXOV01006216.1:349-11250 GCA_001014945.1 Clogmia albipunctata
CTTGTAAATAATGAAATTTAATGTGAAATTGTAAAAATTTCAATGCTCATGAGTGGAGTTCAAAAAACGTTATGCCCTGCTCGGGTGTAAAGTCCTGTTTTTTAACTCCGAAACGATGAAGATAATAACAATAAGATGTTAATTTGGGCAATTCCGTATCGAAAAGTAGCTTGTTTTTGACACAAGTTGGTTCTGTAATGGTTTACTTTTCTGCTAGGAGAGCTGAAATAATTCAAAATTTCCACGCAAATTGTGACCAATTTAATGAAATTACATACTGTTGCAAACCAAATTTATTATTTAAATATGAAAATTTCATTGTGAGTTGTTGTTCCACAGTTTGGAAAAATCGTTGCGAACGTTTTTATTTATTCATTAACTGGTTTTTTTCAGAATTACACAAAATAGCGTTCGATACACATGTGAAATCGGTTATTAGCACTTGCATCGAAATATACTATTTTTTGTGCACTTGAGTTTTATTTTTTTAAACTAGTCTGTAATTGGGACACTACGCATTTAATATCGCCATCTCGTCTTCCAACTTGAATAAATTTCATACAAATTATCTTAGTTGGGCCATCTAAAAAAATTCTCATCTCTTCCCAACTTATATTTTTATGTGTCAGTGACTGATTATTTCATCACAAATTTCTTAATCCTATTCATAATAAATCTGAGAAACCAACTTGCTTCATTAAAAAAATTGACATTTTGTATAAATTTATTTGCCAAAAAATGTCCTCTTAAAAGGTCTTTTGATTTTCAAATTGAAATTTTGTAAATTACAGTTCAGTACAATTCCTGAAGATATGTCCTTAATAAAATAATCAGGTTCTCTAAAGAATCTTCTTTAAATTTTTAGTTTAAAACTATAGATTTAAATAGTAATATTTCTGTCGTGTAAAAATATACCTAAATTTTCTGAATTACCAGCAAAGAAATCCGATCCCGTCTTTTGGGTGATTCACTTTAATTCCAAAATATATATTAAATTAAAACACGACATATTTTAGAAATTTACAAATACCTTGAAAATTAATAGCCTATTTTGTATAAATAATATAATATATATAATAAAATATAAATAAAAAAATAAATTCCTGTAAAGAACATGAAGGGTCTTAACCTCAACCAACGGGTTTTCGACATTTCAGTGACTATTTGTTTTCAGTGAATTATTAATCAATTAATAGCACCTAGACCAGTTGAAAAAGGACCCAGTCAATCCTACCCGCCCAGGGATCGAACCCTTGACTCCGAAGAGGCAGCCGGATGCGTTACCACATCGGCCACTAGACAGATTAATAAAATATACATAATAAATACATATTTAAACAACGTGTAGGATAAATAGCCCATAATTAAACACGAGTAGAAAACAGTGTTTAATATATGTCTTTTAATCAGTTTTTACACAATTTTTATGCAATTCACTTGTTTATTAGCATTCAGCAAAAATAATTTAGAAACCAAAAGCAACATTTTAGAAAAATTTTACATTTGGTCATTTAATGGCAACAAATTTTAATTGATTAATAAATCGATGGCTACTTTATTAGAATATCAAGAGAAATGTCAAAATATTTTCCAGTCATGCTACAAAGATCAAAAATTATATTTTTTAGTAATTAAATTTTGGCTCAAAGTACTAATTTTGTGTATTTTCACGATTTATGTTTGTATTTGAAATTTTGATTGTATTTTGAGTATTTTTTTTATAAAACAATGTCAAAAGTAAAATGAAAAAATCAAAAACTACGAGTATATAGAAGCTGAAAAGCTGAAACTCCTTTTGTTACTTCATGATAGTATAGTACAGAATTAATTTTATGAGAAAACTAACCTGTTGTTATATTACTAGTCTAGTTACTACATATAATTCTTCTTAAAAATCATATGTAAAAGTAAATATTACATTTCCACAAATCATAACTTAAAATTTGGTGGAGAAATTAAAAATAAGAGCCCCATGTGCATAATCTAATATTGTGACCAGACTATTACGGGCAGCCATCCACTGGACAGATGCACTCATGAATAATTGAGGATAGAGTGCGGAAAAATTCCAGACAAATCGACAGATAAAAATCAAATATTTACCAATCCAAAAACGGTTCGGAAAAATGCAAAATGTAAAGTCTGGCGATTTTCATTGGTGGCAGCGATCGAGGGTGATTCGAAACAATGGACTAGTTGCTGTTTCAAATTAAAAATCCTCTGCAGCAAAGCGAACGAACAGATAAAATAGGAATGAAAAGAAAGAACCAGTGACGTCAGTTGATTTTAATTGACCTGTTTTATTTACACCGTGACAACCGAGATCCTTTAATTCCCAATTAAACACGAATCAAGACCGGATTTCCTGCAGAAAATCGCTTCTTCCCGGTGCTCAATTATGTATAAGGTAGTCTTAATTAATTAAAATCAAACGAATGAACGTTCTATTCAAATTGGATAAAATTAGAAGGCGAATTCACTCAAAGCACACAGAATAATAAATTGCAAGTACTTCAATTCTAATTCGCTTCGAGCAACGACGTCATCAGCCTTTTTTAAAAAACGATGAACAGGAAACATTTAAGCCGATTATTGTCGAAATTGTTATTTGTGTTCGTTTTAATTGTTTGTTGCCAAAATCCGGTCGTTTTCTTCCCTCTCTCTCCTTCTCTTTTATTTATCTCCCTCTCGTTCTTTCTGCACCCCCACCCCTGGATTCAATTGTTCGGGAACCACCCCTAAATTAAGCCGCATTAATATTTTATCAATTAATCGGAGGAGTGAATTTTCTCTGTGTTTTGGTAATTTAATGATTCGAAAGACAAACACACACAAAATATTGACCAAAAATTAAATGTAAACAAATTACAGAATAAATTACATGAATAAATTATGGCCGGAATCAAATGAGAGCACATTAGCACCCCTTTACGGACAATCCAGTGAATTACAGGTCCTCAAAACGCCTCCCAGACACACGACCAACGCAATTATGGAGTGTTTTTGGATTACATCTCCAGTCAAACCGACTTCTCCGTCTCTCTGGTAATTACTCGGCAATTAATTAAATTACGATCAATTTGGTAATTGATGGCGATTGATGCGCTTTTCACCGTGATTAGTTGTCATAAAACTGATGTAATAAATTGAGCGCTTTCAGAAAAATTGACATTTCCTGTAGTAATTTAATGGTAAGTAATTTTTGTCGTAATAACTATTGATTATAGGAATTTATATACATATAAATATGTTCAGTATTTAATGATAATTTACTCACAATTGTAGTTGTTTAAGACTTAATATTTGTGATTTGGTATTAATTTGATGGCTTCAACTTTTATTACGATAATTCAAGTAGAAATTACAACGTTACTGAATTTCATGACTTAATTATTCATTGTTAAAATATGATTATTCGAAAAAAAATTACTTGAGTTTAAAAAATTACCAATCGATTTTTAAGGAAAACAATATTTATTGAAAATGTCAATGATCTCTAATATCTCATGAAATATACTGTGCCCATAACCTATTAAAATATTGATGTATTAATGCTTACTTCGCAATGATATTCCAAAAAATAGTTTTCAACAACCATCATAGTCCCTTATTCTTAATGTCAAATATCAAGAATAATAGTTATTTAAACAATGTGTGTAAAAATGAACCATAAGTAAGCACGTCAATAAGATACGAATGTTTAATTAAGTGTTTTTCTAACTAGCCTTTTACAAAATTTCATACAATTCGCTTATTTATTGGCTTTATATTCATGAAATATGAAGTAAAGTCTAAACACATCCAATTAAAGATAGTAGGCCTAAACCCTGTAGAAAGACTATTTTATATCTATCTCTTTATACCATGAAACATACGGTGCCCAGGACCTATTAAAATATTGATATTATAAAAAAATTAGTTTCTCTTATCCTAAATGTCAAATATCATGAAATTGATATAAATATTGATCAAACTTTAATATTAATTTGGAAAATATGCTCGTTTGATTTGTAATAATTACAATTGTGCTGCGCCAGCTAGTAGCACAGCATGCTAAATCCATACAAAAGCTGATTGTTTTACTGCGTAACCTTATCTTCTGACCGTTTTAAAAGTATTGACTAACTTTGACATGTGAATTAAATTTAAAATGAAAATTTGTTCTTTAAAATTCTGTGCACATAGGATCCGGAAGATGTGTCATCAATAAAATAATAGCAGCTATCAGATTTTATAGTGAACCTTTTTAAAATTTGAGTTTTACCAAAATTTTAAGTTAAGTCCATTTATTTGCATAAGTATTCGAAACCAAAACAAATATAACTTTAATATTATTATTTGTTTACGTTGTTTTTCGACAGGGTTTAGCACTATTGTTTCAGTTTGTTGTATGGTGTATATAATATAATAAATTTAGACACTTAAATAATACATTTGGTAATAAGGTATTTAATTTCGAAAGGTGATTAAATGTAAATATAATTATCGCTAAAACTAATTAACGAATTTTAATTGTGAATAAATACATAGATGAGTTCCGTCGGGCAGAAGACGTGAATCTATCAATAATGGAGAATAAGTAAATAATTAAGCTGGCGTAATTATCGAAGCACTTGTCAGGTAATCCCTGTTTTGTTGAGAAGAGAAATCTCTCTTCAAAAACTCCTCCAAAGAAAACAATTAACTTTCGAGTGCTTTTGCATGTTAATCAAGATTGAACGAGTCGAATTCAATTTGTTCCCCGTTCCAGTAGTCAGAGCTAAAGACTCCTCCTTTTCCAGCAGCTGGCACTTGTCGTGCGCTCTGTGCCCGAAGAGGATGAGCCAACAGGAGCCAAGGACTAGACAATAATTGAATCCGTTTAGACGAGCTGTTTGAGTTTTTATTACAAATTAAAATCTCTCGGGGAATGAAAATCAGTTCCAAACAAAGTTGGCATGTGTACAAGGAGCTGCAAATCCTCGACAAGAGATTTGTCGACTTTTCCCCGGCAAATTATTTAAATTTTAATGGTTGGAAAACAAGAGAGCAACAAAAAAACAGATCAACAAACAAGCAATCTTTGAAATTATTTGAATGAAGGAAAAAAACAAAACATTAAGAAAAGAATAATTTTAATAGGAAGAATTCGCTTTTCTTCGACGAAAGCTATTATATAAAAAAACACTTGTCCTGGTAAATACAAGTCGTCGATAAATAGAAAAGGAGCTTGTTTTCCTTTTTCCTATTATTTCTCTTTTCCTTCACATCTCATAAACTCCAATTTAATGATAATGCCCTTTTCAATTGCCAGATTCCGCCTCTCTTCTCCTCTAATTGTCTTATTTACATACAAAACAGCATTCAATTCCGAACAGAGTCCAACTGACTTTGTCAAAAACAATTTGCGATTTCACCAATTTTAATTAAATTTCCCCGAGCGGCGAAATTCAACGAAGCGTTTAATGAGGATGCGCGGTAATTGACTCAAGACTTTAGCACAATGGCCGCGATTTAATCCACCTCTCCAAGTTTCAACAGCCCCGCCGTCAATTCGTGGAAAATTCATTTCTGCTTTTATTTGAGTTAATAAAATAACGCATTATGATTCAAGTTTCATAATAAGTGTTGCTTTATAGAAATTAAATGCATAACTGTTGTATAATGAAATGGAGGGGTGGCCAAGTTTCTTGAGAGTTCGAACCATTTTAAAATATTTTCTCAACTATGTAGAAGAAAATAAATTAAATATTTTTCAAAAATATTAATTAATAAAAGTACCAGTATAAAAATAAAAGTGCATACACCCCAGTGCAGGTATTTGAATACAGCCATTTCATTAAAGTTAACCATTAATATCTCAAGTTCATTCTATAATTTGGAAAATCCGTTTGGAATTGGAAAAAGTGAATCTTTGAGAGTATAAATATGCAAAAAGTTTTGGGTTAAACTAATCAGATATTGTTCTGGAATACCAAGATCCGCGAATCACCTTTTTATTTTTGCTTGTTTTGGATTCTAAGTAATAGAAATTATTGGTATTGTATTCCTTTTTAATTATATAATGTTAAAAAGTAATAATTTAATTTAAAAACATAGTTTTATTGAAAAATATGGGGAAAATAAGGTTTCTAGCATCTTCCAATAAAATTTTATTAAAATTAACTTATTTATAATTATAATGTAAACTTTTGTAAAAATGACCCTATATCCCACTGACGTCATTAGTTATATGTTATTGTGGACATTAATACTAATATTGTAAGCTATTGATTTATTTTATATTATTTATTAATTTTAGTAGTAGTTACAATAAAACTTAAACAAATTTTTAAATATCACCCTATGAAAATAATATAAAGAACTGGAAATTTCAATGGTTGAAAACGAAATCAATGTATTCAAATACTTGCTGCGGAGTGTATATGTTATATATAGGAAAAACTAAAATGCGCTGTTTATGTTATCTTGATAATCAAAAAAAAAATAGTGTTTAAATTCCACAAAATTTAAGTGGAATAATGTAACTCAAATAATATTTTGAAAAGAACAAAAATGAAAAAGGAGCTGATACACGTACATACTAAGCCAATGATAACGATGATAAGAGCCAAATATTATTCGCATGCCGACGCTTAGTCGCACCTGATTTTTTTTCCTTACAATCCCTATAAGGAACATGAGGAGTCTCAACGTCAACCAACTAGTTTTTACTTTTCATTAACTATTTGTTTTCAGTGTTTTATTAGTCAATTCGACGCAAATATATGAAAATCCTTATTATCCGAATTGTTGATCATCCGAGATACATCCTTTCCTGATTATATCGGTTAAGCGGATTTCTACTATATTTAATTTTTCTAGCTAAAAATATTTATTGAATTATTAAGTGATTGATTATTAACTACTTATTGGAGTATTTCGATAAGTATTTATGATTTTCATTAAAAACTAACAATTTTTCAGTAGAACTAGAACTAAACTGTAAAATTTAAGTAACAATATTAGTATAACTTTAATATAACTCTATCTAATAAATACAAAAAAAGTTTATTATTTGCGGTGGTTATGATTCGTAAAAATATCGCAAATACGGAAACCGCGTTTGAGGAATAATATTTTATATGGGAGTATGGGGGATATAAAAAATGAAGAAATATGTATACGAAAATTCAATTTTTTTATATATATTTTGTCAGATTATGATGAAGAAGTTTAAGCAAAAGTTTATAAAATTGTTATTGGTTTCCATAAGGAATATTTATTTAATTCTTCTAATGATTTCTCTAAATTTATATTATATTTATCTGCCTCTGTGTCCTAGCGGTTAGCACCCTCGACATCCTCCTCGAGGTCGTGGGATCAAAACCCGCGCGGATATTTTTCTAGCGCGAAAAAGTTTCCATTCGTGTATATCAATAACATTGCGAAATAATATTCATAGCGAATTATAAAAAAAAATAAGTAATGGCGCAAACAAATAAATAAAATGGGCAGATTGACTGGATCCGTTTACAACCGGTCTAGGTACTATTAACTGACTACTAATGAACTGAAAAACAAACAGTCACGTAAAATCTAACACCCGTTGGTTGAGGTTAAGACTACCCCTAGTTCCGTCGTGAATGTCGTGGGAATAGTTTATTTTTATATTATATTACATTTGTCTATATCTAATTTTTCGAGCATGAAATTTTTAACAGCGAAAATGGAGCTTTCACAATACTTATAGAAATTCAACCAACATTGATAAATAAATAACTATTTTTATACAATTCTGTTGAAAAATGTTTAAATTTTAGTAGCCAATGCCTCCTCTAGAAATTGTTTTTTAATCGTACAGTGTTGAATAAAGTATAATTCAACACCCGCAGAAAATTACAAATGGTGTATATTCACGAAATTAGTACCAAAATTCTACTACTAAAAATTTTAATTTTGGATGTTAGTAGCATAGAATGAAAATCTACTTTGACGTTTTTCATGTCTCTATAATAAAGTAGGCCATGATTTATTAATCAATTTAATTTTTTTACATTAAATGACATAAAGAAAATTGGTCTTCTTATTCTTTACTTCATATTTCGCCAAAAATAGCTAATAAATATGTGAATTGTATAAAATTTTGTAAAAAACTGGTTGGAAAAACACATAATTAAACACTCGTATCTATTAGAAAACGAATAAAATGAGAACTCTGCTCGAGTTTAATTATGGTTCATTTTTCCTACACGTTGTTTAAATAACTATTAAAGTCCACATTGCCATAAAAACAAAATGGGATCAATGGAAGAATACTAACCCAAGCCACTTACATTGGATAATACAATATTTTTAAAACGATTCTTCGATATAACACTCCTAATAAAATTATCTTGTAGAACAATATATTGTTTAAAACATAAATAAAAAAATATTATGTTCATTAAAAATTTTAAAGGACAATTTTAAGGATGAAAAAGAGTGCAAACAGGACTAAAATTGGGTCATATGAGGTGAAACTAATTTCATTAACGGGATTGAAGAGGATTGTGCCGATCCCCATTGAATAAATGATGGATTAGTAGTTTGGAATTGCGTCAATAAGCAAACATTAGCTGGCAGTCGTCGAAAGGGGGATCACAGTAGCTGGGGTGTGTGTTGAATAAATGATCAAACTATTAATTTTGTTTGATTTAGTCGTGTCACAAAGAGCGCGTGAAAGAGACAGAAAATGGAGTAAAGTGTCGCTAGTGATTAATTTAATCGGCTTTGGCTAAATTGCATTTGATTTGGCAGTCGTCCTTTTGAATTGCGGAGGAGGCAGGCATTCAAATCGGTTTGTGACAATAATTAGGTCGACCAAATTAAATTCCAACAAAGTGCGAGCGACAGAGAGGACTGAATTATTCATTAATTTTAATTACATTTTTTGTCAGAATTGAAAAGCGATTACTGCGATTCGATTTTGGCAGGGAGAGGGAAGAGGAGGATCAACAAAAGTGCCTCAGGTGCCAGGGAATTACCTGCTATTCACGTTAATTGAATGCAAAATTAACCAAGTCCGGTTTTTGTTTGTGATTCTCTCTCCATTTATTTTTTAAATTACATTTTTAATCATGTTAAGTGACTTTTTCAAAGGATCGCTTTTGTTTTGCTTATTATTTATCGCTTCAAATTATCATCTGAACGAGTTGTGCAATGGTATTAATTTGCTGGGGTGCATATTTAATGCATTAGACTGTTTAAAATCGTGTCGAGCACGCAATAAATCAAATTGGCGGGCTCATTTTTGTTTTTTCTATCCTTCAGCGGAAAAGTGTTTAAGGGTCGAAGCATGCTTCGATCATCATCGCTCTCTCCTTTTTCCACACCGATTAATCGCACAAAAAACACAATTTCAAATCCATATGGTCGAATAAAACGGATGCCTAACAAATTAATTTGTCATGGGTTAATAATTTACATCCGTGTTGTGTTTATTTAACCCATTATTCTTCCATTTTAGCAAACAGATTTCGGATGGTGGTGATGGATGGAACAGTTGAGTTGAAAAGGAATCGCTTTTTAATGATACCAGGAATATAATCTGTTGTTGGCATTGTTATCTTTAGCATGAAGTATTCAATTTTTGCCGGTAGGTTAATTCTTATTTTAGAATTTCAGTTGTTAGTAATTGAGATAAATGTAATTAATAGCTGGAAAAGAAATACGGCTATATTAGTGGTTAATTTTTATTATTCTAAAATGAATTTGGCAAGTTTTAAAAGGAGATTTAATACTGCAATTGAGCAATAACTTTAATATATTAAAGAGTTATTTATAAAAAAAAAAGTCTAATCATAAAGTAATTTAAGCAACGTCTGGAAAAACAAACCATAATTAAACACGAGTAGAATTCTGGAATGAGTTATAATACGAATAAAGATTTCAGTTTCGAATTTTCGATATATTTCATGAAATGAAACAATATGCACTGTATCACAGATATTCACTTGATAACCATAATCATTTAAACCACATTTTGAAACCATTACCAACATTTAAGAAGAACTTTACTTTTGGACATTTAATGGGAAAAAATTCAAATTCATAAAAATATCGTACCCTACTTAATTGTAGAGATAATAAAAATGTCTAAATATATCTTCCGTCAGAGCTACCAAGATCTAAAATTATAATATTTAGTAATTAAATTTTGGTACAATGTACTACTTTGTGTGTATGTACACTATTGGTGTTTGCCAGCGAGTATTGAATAATGTTCGATTATAATTAAACAGTGTATCATTAAGAAGGTGTTTATTGGGGAAGAATTGACTACTAAAATGAAAGGATTTTTAATAGAAGTGTTAAAACCACTTAATTTTCTTGTGGCACGAATAAGAATTTTTTTAAATTTTAAAACTTAAAAGATAAATCATCATGTTTCCCTTATCAATAATTTAAGATGATTTGGATTTGGATTAATATTCTTGGCTAATATTTTTGTATTCTTCCTATTCGAAAATAATTATTTTTAAATAATGACATTTTCAATCAAACTTTCAGTTGTTGCAAAAATAAAGTAAATTATTTTAATTTTGTACTATCAAGATATTCATATCGAAACTACAGTTAAATAATGTAAAATAAAGTAATCAATTGATATTAAATAGTTATTTTCGTTTCAAGACGGTTTAAGTTTCGGTTTTCGAGAAGGAAGGCTGTTTCCGCTAGGAGACAAAGTCGGCGACGCAAATAGCTTCGAATGCTATTTCTCCCAATTTTCATTTTAAAAAGCACAGAAACTAATTAAATATTTATATCGGAAACATAACTTTGATACTCTATGGACTTTTTGTAGTTTTAAAAAATTTAAACATGACATTTAATGAAACATTTTGATATTTCATTGTTCAGACTAGAAGAAGAAGTCGAATGATAAAATGTATTTGTGAATG
>JXOV01006227.1:3316-13328 GCA_001014945.1 Clogmia albipunctata
TCACTAAACGCACAGCCTACTTCAATCCATTTAGGACAAAATTATGTAAATTTTATTTATTATATTGAATAAATACAAAAATAAATCATACAATGTTTTTTTATTACAAAATTCGTGCATAGTTTGTTAAGTAATAAGACTTTGACTTTATTGAAAAGTTTATTATAATTAACATTCTGCGGTTATTTTAATATGACAATGATCTTTTAATCAGAATAACGACTTATATATCATTATATACCAAAAAAGCTTCGTTTGGAATCATCTTCAATATCAATAGCAGATTTTGGATCAACAAATTGGTGTCGTCTGGACCTT
The DNA here is from genome assembly GCA_001014945.1 of Clogmia albipunctata. Classification (NCBI taxonomy): domain Eukaryota; kingdom Metazoa; phylum Arthropoda; class Insecta; order Diptera; family Psychodidae; genus Clogmia; species Clogmia albipunctata. The sequence continues at coordinate 3,635 of JXOV01006227.1, forward strand.
CTGTAGCAATAAAACACTGAAAAGAGTGTGGTGGTCACCATGAATGCAGCAAAAATCGTTATTATAATATAGAAGATTTCAACAGTCGCACTTTTTTCGTCCAAAGTATTTAAATGCATTTCTGTTTCTGTGGTGCAGTTTTTGAGTTTCTCGTTTAATTCTCGTATCATCATTGTTTGTTGAGTTCCGTGCCATTGGTGTTCCTCCTTAAGTTTATCATGCAGTTCCTCAATTCCATTACAACTTATTCCCAGTATGTTGGGAGAGTTAACATCCACCGAAAATGGGCCAGACATGATCTGAATTTCATTTTCTGAGCACAGATTAATAAACTCCACAACAGAACTGCATGACAATTCATTTCTGTCAATTGAAATTGTCTTTAAAGCCGGTAGGATTTCCTTCTGGTCAGCATAGTTTTCAATTTTTGCCAGAGAACAGTTTTCAATTTTAAGGGTTTGTAGATTGATTAGATATTTAAACGATCGCATATCCAAACTTTCTATTGAATTATCGGAAATATCCAAAGAAATCAGTTTCCGTTGGGCAGGTAAGAATGTCCTGGGAATCAAAAGGCCTGTGTCTCGAAGGCTGAGGTGTCTCAAGTGAATCATTTTAAAGAACGCGTTTTCCTCAATTGATTCGATTGGGTTCAAGGAAATGTCCAAGACCTGGATGCTGACAGTTTCTGTTATATTTCGAATATCTTTTAATAAGTTACCTCTAAGTAGGAGGACCTCTAGTTCTGTTTTGAGTGTTATTTCGATGGAAATAATTTTATTATAATTTGCACTTACTTTAGATGATTTTCCTTTAATAATTAGAATGGCTATTGTATTTCCATCAATTTTACTTTCTCCTACATCGGTAATAGTGTATTTTGAATATTGATTATACTCAAGGTTTAAAAGCCCCTTATATACCGATGGAAGAGTTATTGAGCTCTTATTAATTTGGTTATGGCCTCCGTCAATTTCTATGAGATTGGGTGCTAGAGAAACTTTTATTGTTAACTCTGTTAGGTTATTGTGATTCAAATAAAGAAACTTTAATAACTTCAGATAAACGAAATTATTCACATCCAGGATTGAGATTTGATTGTGGGACAAATCTAGAACTTCCAGTTTTGGCAAATCAGCGAATATGTTTGTTGTTAAATTTGTAATTCTATTCCTGGAAAAGTAGAGTGACACTATTCCACGAATATTTTTAATGGAAGCTACTGATAATTCACTGATTTGATTCCTTGAAGCGTCCAACCACTCCAGTTTTGTCGCTTTCTTAATATCCAAATGCTGCACCTTCGATTCCGATAGGCCGCACTTTCTTAATTCCGGATAAGAGTCAATCAACTGATTGGGGAAATTCTCCAGACCTGAATTAAAAAATTTCACTTCCAATACTTGATTATTCTTAGTTGAAATTGTAAAGTCAGAAGAGGCTCCATCAATTTCACAGTAATAAGTAGAACAGGATTTCACATGGTCTGCATTTAACTTCAGGATCATAGCCAAGAATATACTGCAAATATTGATCATTAATAACACTTTAAATAAAAAATATAACCAAGACTCACAAAATCCATACGGTTTTCATTTCTACAAATCCTTCTATTCACCACAAGATTTTAAATAGAACTAACTTTACTAAATGTCGTCTTGTTAAAAAATTAATAATTTATCAAATAATTTTTCTGAAAAAAACCTTGTAATGGTTTTGTTATCAATTTGAAACGATTATCCAGTTATTAATAACTTTATTTTTTAAAAATATTTTTTTATTATCAATTTTTGCATTTTTAATTGTGCTATCAATTAAGTGGTATTTAGCAAAGAAGTTATCATTTGTGCCCAGTTACCAGTTATTTATACACTCAAATTAGTTCCATGTTGCCTCACTGTGATTATTTATGTCATAATGTTCTACAATGATTTCATGTGTTTGTTGTTTTAGATGGTTGGTTTGGGTGCTTAAAGTAATCATAAAGGGCCATGTCTAGAGACTATAATATAGCACTGGAAATCAAATTCTAAATAAAATCCCCTTTCCAAAGACATGCAGTTTAATATATTTATTATATCGGAAATGCCATTATGCGCAAAAACCTGTTTTCGGCGTTAACAAACAATAATACAATAGAAGGTAATAAAGGTTTCGGTGTAAACTATTCATTACGGTCAGAAAAATAATAAAAAAGCATATGCTAAATGTGAAATCAATATCTAAACATTTTTTTCCCCTTTTTTCTTCTTCTTCTTCTACGACTCAACAACCGTTACCGGTCTAGGTCTAACCAAATGGTTTTACGTAATCGGAGTTATCAAATGCCCTTTCCATTCATTTGCTAATCTTTCACAATTGACAATTAAATAGCATGTTTTTACGAATCATTATTTGTTGTGATGTGATTAGCACCATGAACAAATGATTCTATATCGAACGTATTAATTGACTGGTTTTTGCCACCGAAACTAAACACACTTACTACGAACAAGACCATCCCTTTCACACTTTCATCTGTATCCGTTCATTGAACAGCAGCAAATTACTAGTATTGGAAAGATCCGGTTTATGTCTTCGATTCTATGCACTCCATTTAAGCTTTGAAAACCTGTCTAAATTCGAGCAAATAATGTTGACGACATTAGTTGTTCGAATTTTGAGGCCGGGTTATTTTTATACTTTATGTTAAATCTTTACATTTGTAAACGCTAACGTTTCAATAATTAATGTATTATTTACATATTTATTTATAAAACATTTTTTTTAAATTACTAGGACCGTCTCGTATTCTAAAAATGATTGATTACATAACTTTTAAATGACATATAATTCTACCGAATTTATCATTCGTTTTCTGGTTAGTCTGTTTAAGTGAAACAGAAAACCAAAACCTCTCTACGGGTTCTGGGTTACTTTGAGGATAGAATTCAATAATTGTTTCGTTGGGATGTACTTAATATTGTTTTAAAACAAATCACTTTTGAATTAATGGGGTTACTATGAATATGGCCTCGAAATCTGCCCGGAAATTGTAACGGGCGAAATCTAGTAATAATAAAATGAATCCTTGTCAGAATGCCTCAAAAAGAAAGACATACCACGGATAATATTCGGGTCTCTATAAAAATCTTCGAGTCAAGATTTTATGATCCATGTTTAAGACTGCTTAGGTCGCAATCAGAATTTCAGATTTATTGCATTTCTTTTTTATTGTTGTGGCTACTCAATTAAATCTCTTGAAAATCTCACGTTCTAGGAATAGAATTATAATTATTTTTGTGCATTTTTGTTGCTTAATATTGATATTGCGACACTCAATTTTGATCTGCCAAAGTCGTTATTATAGCACACGTGCTATAAGTGTGACCTCCGTTAAAGAAATCCATTAAATTTATATGTTCGTCAGTTTTGAAGGTCGTGGCTTACCTGTAATTTGCCAGTAATAACGACTTTTTTAAATTGTATTGGGAAAACCACCTATTGGAAATTTTTAAACTACGCCTTGCGGCTTTGATTAAAAAAGAGATGCAAAATATTTGGCTATTAGTAAGAGAAGGAAGCAAAATATTTCAAATTTTTAATTTAGAGCCGCTTAACAAACTTTTTAATAAAAACAATTAATTTTTTTATTTTGTGTAAAATTATTTTAAAAATGCATAAAATTTTGTATAAAACACGGTCGATAAGAATTATCAAACACGAGGATTGGTTTAAGCCACTAGCGTAGCGAGTGCCTTAAAGAAGGTCCCTATCTTATCGACCTTGTTGTATAAATAACTATTGTACTTAGTGTGTTTTAGAGAAATTTTATATTGATTGATAAGTTAATTAAACACGATAGAAGTAACAATCCGTTTTCTTGTTAAAAAAACGTCTGATTGTACACCCTGGTAGCACAAATAACTACGATACATATTCAAACCAGTTATCAAACAAAAAGACCTTCAATTTTTCACCGTGACGTATTGTCATATTTATTTATTTGTCATAATATACTACAACGATTGCGTATGTTTAATGAATAGGTAATAATAAGATTCCGTCTGGAGACGTGTTTTTGTAAAACTTTAATTACACTGTAATTGTTGTAAATTCTATATGGAACACGGGTTTTTGAACGATCCCTTTGAGTATAGGATATTGTTTTCTGGAGACCATCTCACACATCATCAGCACCGATGAAGAAACCAGCATCACTGAAAAGAACCAAAACTCATCAAGTTGATCGATTTAAAAGAAGGTTAGTAGTTTTCTTATGTACAATAATTTTTAAAGGAAAATTTAAAAAAAAAATGAAAATAACCGCTCCATTAATAAGAAATGCGAAATTAAAATTAGTGACAAAAAATTCCCAAAACCGTTGTCATTCTTTACTAAATAAACAAGTCCACATATAATTTGTTTGTAATGAGATTGAGTACAACTAAGGAGCCTGACTGTGAATCATAAAAGCGGACTAAGTACTTTTATTTGGAAGCCCGCGGACTAACAACACTAGACATTCGCGCCCTGTATGTACGAAACTTTAATTAAACGCATTGTCTCGCTCTCCTCTTGAAGAAGTTTTGATTAATTATTACTGGGTAGATAATTACAAACGTTTTTGGTGGGATGAAAATTTGTGAAAATATTCACTTACTACATGGCGATCCTGCCACCAGTGTCCCATATTGTTGAAGTCTGCGCGCTACAAAGTAAAATTACTTGGTCCGATTTATGATTTATAATTAGAAACTTGAGTTGTACTCAATCTAAGTAAAATAACCCTAAATTAATTTAATTAGATAAATACTAACCGCCATGAAGAAGAAACGATGCCAAATTTCATATAAATCAGTTAAAACACCGTTTAATCTTTTCTTCTTTTCCGACGTTATTATTAAATGTGTTGGTGAATGGAAACTTCATACAAATTTAAGTCTGATTCAAAATCAATCTTAGTAACCAACTTGCTTCATTCACAGAATAGACAATTTGTACACATTTGTTTACAACAAAATTTCGTCATATGATTTTTAAATTCAAATTTTATCCTTAAAATACGATTGAAATAGGATGCTAAAGATGTGTCCACTATTCGATTTTTAGTGAACCTTCTCTAAAAATATTATTTTTAAACTTTTGATTTGTGTTATAGCATTTGTGCCGTGTAAAATTATGAATCCAGCCAAATTTTGCCGTTTCGTCTTCATGGCGGGAACTTAATTTCTTTTTTGTTTTTACAATATCGATTTTATCCTTAAAATGTGTTTGAAATTAAGAAATGGTACTTATTAGATTTTCTAGTGGATTATGTTTTAATTTTTTTTCCAAAGAATTTATTTAAAATCGTCCATTTCCGTACTAGTATTCGTTTCATGTAAATAAAGATTCTTAAGCCCTTAACGCTAGGTTACTTGTATTAATATAATTCTTCATCACTTACCACTTCTGTCTTGACTGATTCCTTGGATTTAAGGTAAAAATTGTTGTTGCTCCCCTGATTGAATTCCGCATCGAGGATGTTTAGCTTGAGGGGGCTTTTGGCGATAATATTTCTGGCTGTGAGGATCGTGAGGTGGTCGTTTTGAAGCTTGCTACTGTTGGTCTGTATGGACGACGAGGCGGACGAGACGGAAGTGGACTGAGTTCCGTTGGTCAGTCCCGAATCGATTACACTAAGACTATTATTACTAGTGACTACGATCGAAGCCGAGGACGAGTTTTGGCTGTTTTGCGAGTCGTGAGGCAGTTTGGCGATGGACAGGGACGTCGCTGAGCTGTTGGATTCGATGGACGACTCGCGATATTGTTGGTGTAAATTCGTTGAACTGCTGCCGCTATCGAGATCCGTGGTTAAAGTGGTCATCGTCGTCAGATCCGATTTACTACTGTTGCAGCCCTAGAATCAGATGTCCAGACAACAGACCGTGATGAATGGGATTGCTCTTAGTGGGGGGCTTTAATTTTGTTTTAATTTTATTTTATTACAAAACAATTTCATTACTTCTTTAATCACTATTATCAAATTCATATATGGATTTTAATATAGGTTATGGACTCATTGAAGGCAGTTTCTAGGTCGTTACAGCAAAATTTAGGCTCAAGGTACACAAAGGAAATTGTTATTACCACACACATACACATCGATCACTCCTAGGAGTAGCTTTTATTATTATTCTGTTATCAGTTGCTGACACTTTGTTGGCCTCTAAGACACTATTAGCGAAAACGGTTTTAATTAGGCAACATTTATATGAAAGTACTATTGATCTAACGAGTTTTAAAAATCATTAAACTAAAATCAATACTTAAATATAAGAACAATGATGATCAACGGGATAAAAGATAAAAGTAAATCTATTCTACTTTAATTTCAAACATATGTCAAAACTACATTAAACCTATATTAACTAAGTTTTATTTTTAAATTTATACGTAACGTTTAAAAGAGAAGTTTTGTAACATAATTTAATTAAGAGGTTTGTTCTAAAAGTACCTCGAATTTTTAATTTTGCGATCATTGCACATACGATTTTAGTTTTATTGTTGTAATGGTACATTTGCCGTAAACAGTTCCAAGTTTTAAGTATATCGTGGCGAATCATCTCCAATGAGTTTTTCCGGTGACTATTTTGTTATGACATTAGAAACCTCTTGACGTATGCATTGACATCTTATGAGGAATGTGCCTAGACTGCACTTTGATTTTGATCGCACTGGAGTGTGCTTATTAAATTGCATTTAGCTGGTCTATTCTCAGCCGAAAATATTTTAAATTAACATCTAACGGTCCGCACGTGTTTAATTTACACGACCATACACAGAGCTTTTGACTCTATTGACTAAAATTTTTTCAGAGACCATTAAGATTTCCGTTCGACGTGATCGAGAAAATCAGCGACTAAAAAAGGTAACGTATTCCGGTGAAATGTCTTTCCGTAGGTATATACGTGGATGGTCTGAGAAATAATTAGCCTATCATAGAAACACAGCAAATTTAGGAAAAGTGATGATTTATTTTTCAACGCAATCTCCTTGAAACTCAATACACTTAATTAGACGTTTCTTTAATTTTTTTTAACCCACATAAAAAATTCAAGGTCAAATCTAGGGAATACTGAGATTGAACCAGTAGCTCACAGTCAAACTGAAAGAAACGCGTTTGTTGGCAAAACGTAGCATTTGCGGAGCCCGTCGCGCGGACTGTTTTTTTTAATTTCCAATGTTTATCAATGATATGACTTATGTAGCTAAGATAATAGGTATCTAACCTACTATCTTAGCTACACTTTCAATCTAGGGTCTCGATTATTTTACTTTAATCTCTGTAAGAGCAGTTTTCAGGATCCCTGACTATAGCTCAACAAAATCCGAAGTGGAACTTGATAAACCTATTAAAGCGATTTATTGATTGCAATCGAAAGATGAAAGTCCCCGTCAATAGCATCCAAGAGCTCATCAAAAATTAGGAATCGAAACACCGAACGATATTGTTCTATCTCTACTTTTTAAAACACTGCCGAAACATTTGTTTCCACACGAAATATAAAAAAAAATACTGAATGAAATATTGGCAGTAATAGTTTCGATAAAGTTTTATTCCGTTCAACAAATAGAGTATCAGAAAGGCTAATTATTTCTCAGACCACCCACGTATCATGAATATTTTTTATAGATAAAATGGTAAGACGTGTTAGATCTACTGGGTATTTTCTTTAGGACGATTTGGCTTCGCTTTCGACGTAAAAACCTTATCTCCATGTTTTGTCACCAGTTATGAACAATTATGGAGCAAATCTGGATCATTACTGATGTTATTAAAGAGCTTTTGACCAATGGTAATGCGAGGGTTGATAATTCTCGATACTTTTAGAACAAACCTCATATAGTTTAAGAATCTTAATTGCTTAAAAAATCATTCAATTTCCAATTCATGTATTACTTTCGTTTCCTTTTCAATACGAATAAATTAAAGATCATCAATTCAGTTATAATTAAGTATCGATTTGGAAGGACATGAGGATTGACACTGATCAGTCCAATTATTATTACCGATAATAATAAGTGTCCTTTAAAAGGGTCGTCTAAAACAAACTGTAATGAATACAATTCAAATTTTATTTCACTTCTAAATTAACAATAAAATTGGTCCCACTTGGACCCGTTTATAATTTAATAAAAGGATTGGATACGTCGCTAATAAATAAACTCTCCCACTCCGACCGATTTCTGTTTAATTTAGTTATCTCGGACCTTGTTAAACTCTGTCTTCACACCGCCTCGCTAACAGTTTACGTCGGACATTTGGATCGAGATAAGTGGAGGTGATGGTGTTTTTGGTGGCAGCGGCGGCTTTGGCTCTTTTCGCCGCAAATTGGAAATTGTGCCTATGACAGAGCCGTCGTCTGCGGGCCACAAACGGCGATTCCTTCACAACTACAACACGCCGGCTCATTGTGCCATACCTCAACGCACAATTCACCTGTTTGGGAGAGGACAACAAAAAACAACAAAATGAATCAATATTTTTCGCTTTTTTCTTTGGTTCTTTCTTTCATAAACCGACACCTGATCTTTCTTCTTATAATTTTGTTTCTTCTTTTCTCTAAATTATTTCATCTTCATCTTTCTTTTCATTGTCTCTTGGGGAAAAGGGGATAGGGATTGATGGGATTCTTATGAGATTGGTAAGGTTTTGTTACTTGTTCTGAAATCCATGGGAGCGGTGTTAAAACACCCTAGCCTGATCTTGACAAGAGCTTCTTACAGTAACTGATTACCTTAGTTACGATCTGAAACAGGGCCATCGATTTAAGATTAATTGTAAATGTCAATACAAAAACTAATACGAAACATCTATCTACTTGATGATTTTATTTGTTAAATATATAATATTAATGAAACAGCTAATTATTCTATGGTTATCGTCTGTGACAAATTAATAGGTTCATTTTATTGCAATATTATTATAATATAAAAAGAAAAAATAACTATTATAATAAGAATCAAATTTAAGAGGTTTTAAAGTATATCGATTTTAAAATAGAATTAAAGTATAAAAATTGTAATTGTTATTTATGTAAAGAATGTGCGAATTGAAGGTTTTTTTTATTATGTGCAATGTTTGTTTGCACGACAAAGCAAATTTTTCGTACAAAAAATGATCAGACATGACAGCTTTTATGCAATGCAATTATATTATGCCAATTATAATTAAAATTTCATATGAAATGTCAATTATTAATTTTTTAAATTTCTTCAAAATTTATCTCGAACTGAAAATTCAATGCCACCTAGTTTAAAATTTTGTGCAATTCCGTATCGAAAAGTAGACTTTTCTTCACGCATATTGATTCTGGTTTACTTTTCTGCACGGAGAGCTAATTCAAAATTTGCACGCAAATTGTCACCAATTTAATGAAGTTACAAATTGTTGTCATAACCATATCTCTACACATTAGCCTTAAAGAAGGCCCGAGTGTTTAATAATGCTTATCGACCGTGTTTTATACAAAATTTTATGCATTTTTAAAATAAATTCACACAAAAACAAAAAAAAATTGTTTTATTAAAAAGCTTGTTAAGCGGCTCTAAATTAAAAATTTGAAATATTTTGCATCCCTCTCTTACTCATAGCCGTAGTTATAGGTGTAGTTCAAAAATTTCCAATAGGTGGTTTTTCAAATAAAATTTTAAAAAAATCGTTAAT
>JXOV01006238.1:1361-13898 GCA_001014945.1 Clogmia albipunctata
CGAGATATTAACCAAAATTTAATCGAACACCCCTGTCGTAAAAGGATGAAACGCAGTGTATAGCATCAATTTCAATATCACGTGCAAAAAACACTATTTTTAGACAAAAAAATATATATTTGAAAATATTTTACAGAAGCATACATATATTGTTATATTCGCAATTTAAAACCTTATTTGGTTGTTCCTAACTCCCCTTGAAAAATCAACTTAAAACGATTAGTCGAGGGAAGGGGTCGGAATACAAAGGTTCGGGATTTTGGGATATCGGTAACGTAGCTGTTTTGATTAACAATAACTCACCTGTTAGATTAAACGAAAAAAACTCGCACCTCTTCGGGACGGCGAGTGTGTTTCAGTGAATTATAAACAAAACGACCGAGCAAAACGGACGCTATCTGTCTCCATAAAACAAGGATCACCAACAGTTATAAAAAAGTAAAAACACTGGATTCCACGTTATAAACAATTACACTTTTATTTCAATTAATAACTTTAACTCAATTAAATTACAAACTTGGAACTTTAAAAAAATGAGATATATGAAATATAAATTTGAACTATTTGGAACCTAAATACGAACTGAATTTAAAAAGATGTTGGTCTAAATATGAACTGTACTAGATAAAGTACAAGATAAAGATTGTGTTGATGGTTAAGAAGACAATAGCGATGAAGATAACGCAAGGAACGCATCGATGACTCATCTTTGACCATCCCAAATGGACTTTGATTAAAATTTAAATGGCTGTAAAAGTCTAATCTCATAGTGAAGTGATAGGGTATACATAACAATATAGTATGTATTTATTTCTGATGGTTGTCATATCTGAATTTACGAAGCAACCAATTTCCATTAACTGGTAACTAACTAAAACTGTTTATTAGAGATGGAAATGGTGTATTTTACGAAGTGATTTCAACGGAATAGAGAGTCCAAACATCAGTTGTTGAGTCCCCAATAGTGCACGGTTTTCCTATTTATTCGATCTAATGACAATAAGATTTGAATGGTAATTTTGATAAAAGTTCATTCCAAACAATTGACATTTGATGTATAAATTCAAACATTTGAAACTATTGTTTTCGAATATTATCTTTTAACATCGACACTCAATTTCCAGTATAAATTTAAATATTATATAAGCTGGTATCTTAATATAACATTGAAAAAATTAAACACTAAAGTTAAATCGCATTTCCCTCGGATTCGGAGGAATGCTTTTGTTTTGAATGAATAAAATTTTCTCTGATATTTTCAAAGTTCTCTGTAAATATTACATTATTATATTATTTGCAAAATGAGAAATTCTCAAAGATAACATAAAAGTTAAATGGCTTTTTTTATTTCGAATTCACGTTTTCATAAAAATATATAAAAAAAATATATTTGAAATTCCAGACAATACTTCGCTTATATGTATTTAAAGTAATTATGTACTAAAAAATTAAAGTGGAAATTATTTGTTGCACATTTATTTATCATAAAGTGTCGTGCAACCATTTCCACATTTTCCGTATTTTTTCTAAAGTGGTCATATTTCCACAAATTTTTATGTGGTTTCAACTGGCTTTTGCGAAGTGATAATGGACTTATTATTTCTATTTGTCCCTAGTGGTAATTGTAAAAGTCCATAAATATGTCATTTACAAACATATTGCGCCAGCCGACGGGAATTGTGATAGCTTTCATCTCGCAACAAAATAGATACCAACTGAAGATAGAGTGGGGGAGAGATTTATTGAAACATGCAACGCAACCTTGGTGTGTCAATTTGGGACAAGTCTAAATTCTTTCAAAAGTACAAAAAAATACTTACCAATAATATCTATAAAATTCAAGTAAATTCAAACATGCTGTAAATTGATTGGCAATTAATAAATCAGGGCTTCACTACAAGTTATGTCGAATTAATAGAACCAACAATAAGTACCGAGGAAACATATTATTTATGAAAATAAATTCAATCAAACATTCTCTGGTTATGATGTTGCTGAAATATACACAAAAATGAGTTCATTGATTCGAATCGATTAAATAAGGAACGAGCAGCAAATTGTTTCCATTTCAAAGTTTAAAAAATTACAGTTTCGGCCACAATTATTCGCTTGGCATGACTCTCGTAAATAGTGAACAGTCGAATAACCAACACGGAAACATTATTTATTGACAAGAGCACGACAAACATTATAAAATTACAAACAATTCAATTTAAATTCAAAGAGAGCAAGGGAGTTAATTTGTTGCCCGTGATACAAATTCATGCATTTCCAATGTGTCGGTGTATAAATTATTTAAAGTGGAGAGCTGTATATGACAGAGACAAACTCCATTGGATTATTCCTAATTTGTTCAATTCATGCAAAAACTGTTTCCAATTTGCAGATTTATGGATGTGAACTTTGTTTCGAGTTTATCTTTTATTCATCCCTTTACAAATCAAAATAATGGCTCACTTTACTGATTGTTTTTCGAAGCTATACAAAATGTGCAAATTGATGGTCTAGGGGTTAGATGGATCAGGTATTTGGTTAATTAGTAGTCCTCCTCTCCCTCTAACACCTCATTCTCGCACTGGCTTCCCGAATTCCTTACCACACAGGGCTGCCTGTAGTTTCTTGTCCAAATTCAATCCAATTGCACAGATTAATAACAACTTTCCAAAGAGATTTCAATTAAGTCAATCATACCTGTTATTAATGTGGCAGCTTAGTGAGCTATATAACTTTAAGCTAGTCGCAATGTTTCAATTTTGGACAGCCGTACTGAATTAAATGCCGAATTCACACTGGAAATAATGATTTTTATCGTGATTTTAATTAAATAAATTAATAGAAATCGTTTATATTATATTCGTTTTTAATTCTTTGTCCTTTCACAAATAATGATATAATTCTTATTTGAAATTTGAAATTTTATCAGTATCGGATAATTCGGAAATATACTTAATTTTTTTGAATGAATAAATAAAATCGATCTACACGTTATTTATCAATAGAATAAATATGAATTATAATTTTTTTAAATATTTTCTTAAGAAAACTTTTATACAAATAAAACAAAAGTGTCTTGAAAAATACAGATACCTGTGGGTTCTGTATATCTCTCTGGCATTAGCTTGATACCTTTGCTTTACGGGGACGTTTCCTCCTCCAACTGGGATCAGTTGGGGATGAAGCACCTGTCCTTGTGCAGGTCACAATCCTCCACAAACACTTGACCGAATTCCATTTGATCAAAATCATTCACTCAATTTGTTCGCTCGGGAAAATACTCTAAAGCCATTTCTACAAAACACAACCCTTCTCAATTGTCACCGAATCACTTGAGAGATAAGTGCCACTAATTGTCATCGATCTTAACCCCTAGGAGGTGGTTAATCATCTAATTACTTTGTTTTCCTCTTTTCCTCCGATTTGCTTTCTTTACTTTTTGCTTTGCTAAGCACAAAAAGAGGAGACCGCTTGTGATGAATAAAGGGGGGTTTGTGACAACATCATCCGCCTTCTAATGACCGATCCATTCCCCAGATCGGATCCCACAGCTTCAGGCATTGTGGTTTCTAAATGGGCGATGAGATAATTATTGGAATTTTTCTGGTGTCATCTTTTTTTATTGCTTTATCCACGCGCAAAAATCTGGTCAGCCTTTGAACCGTTTTCAGTTCGTAGTGATTGGAAAAACAGATCCACATCTGTCATCACCAGGCTAATGGCCACCAAATTCCATTCATTTTTCGGTCTCCACAGCATTTTAATAATAAAAAAGTCCTCTTGGATGAACAACGTGGCATTTTAATTATTTATTTATTAACAAATATATTCATTGGGGACGAAATTAATATCAGTATTAATATTTTTCGTGCATATTTGAATAGATGGGACAAATGTAATCCAAAAGGAGGAAACGGGATTAATTTAACAAACATTTCCAAGCAGCACGACAAATACCATCCCAATTTCTTCCAAAGTAGAATTTAATTATTTAAAGTCATATCTATTAATGTACTCATTAATAAATTAATATACAAATTATGTCCACAACTGGTCTCCATTTTGATGTAATTTGTTGCGGAAATTCCAATATTTGACTCGTTTACAATCAAATTGTATGCTAATAAATTACCTGATTTTAAACCCATCAAAATATAAGGTTTTATTTATATCGAACCGGTTCAATTTGACAAAAACCTTAACCTCAAACGTCACTTTGAAAGGTTATTTTAACTCAAGCGGGAAATGAGAAAATTACAAAATACACCCCCTGAAAAAACTAAATAGCCAATGTAAACGTTAATATATTTATTTGAAAAAATGGAGATTTTTTTAAATTTCCTAATTATTTAAGTGGTTTCATTTCAACTGTTATTCAATTATTAATTTAATAATTTTATCAATGATTGTACTCAGTCAATCAATTAACAAACTTTTTTTTAATTTTCTTCTAATTTACATATTTGGGACATTCTTTGGGAAATTATTAATTTTTATTTGAAGAATACGATAAATGACTAAAATTTTCAGCAGGTGAAATTGATATCCGCAACATCCGCGATTGTGGATTTTTAAAGGCATCTGCTGATGCTTGAAATTTTATGATTAAAGCTCTTAATGTTGCAAAAATAACACAACTATTTTTTAACAACGTCATTAAATAATTATACGAGTAGATATTTAAACAACGTGTGAGAAAATGAACAATAATTGAACACGAGTAAAGTTCTAGAAAACGGATAAAGTTAGTTTTCTAAAAGATACGAGTGCTTAAAAATATGTATTCAACTAGTTTGATACAAAATTTTATACAATTCGCATATTTATTTGCAAAATAGGACGAAATGAATAACACAACAAAACGTTACTAAAATGAGGTTTTAAAACATACAATTAGGGATTTTGTTGTAATTTTGTGTATTTAAACGATTTGTTATTGTCTGGGGGTATTGAATAATGCACAATTAAACAGGACGCAATTATGGGGCACTATAAGAAAAGTTATACTCGTATTTCCTCCTTGTTTGACCTGGTTTTCGTTCTTAATTGGTCAAAATTAATAGCTTTGTAAGACATCCGTAGCAGCCTTACTAAAACCGGAACCACCTAATTTTTTTCTCAAACTATTAAAATTTTGAACATTAACTCACCTTTTCGTCGAAATATAGCTATATTTCATAATTCTTAAAACGTCAATAAGACCAATGATAAGAGAAGAATTTTAAAGAAAAATAAAATATAATGCATATACGACACCACGCTTATACGAAACACAATATATAAATCCTAGTCCTTTTGAATATTATTTACATATTAAGAAGAAAACTTGACTTCGTCTATAGAGATTCAAATGATGTGCTGAGTTCAATTTCCGGTTGGTGTGGTTCCACTGCTCAAAGAACCCTAAGCAAATCAAGGCGAGATATCATTTAACCTTTCGTGAGGAAGCCTGAAAAATGTTTAATCAATTTCCTCTGCAAAAATCCCTGGAACCGAGCGAACTGTATTGACAAGTGCAATTTCAATTATGCAAAACTATATTTATTCTCAGATCAACACAGTCAGAGAAGCCGTGCTCAAAACTTAGGGCTAATTAAAACAAATACTAAATAATAGAAAACAACAATGGAATTTGGGTGAAATAAAAACAAGGGTGAGTATGAAAGGGGCTGAACTTAATTTAATTTATCATAATTTAATTATATTTTAAATGTTTCTCTACTAATCTAATTAGTAACGGAGCTGCTGCCCAAGGACTTCATTAGTACGTAACAATCGTGTAATCACTTTTTGTCGCCGCTGTCTCGACTAGCACTTCAATCATTTCCCCGGGCAAGGCCAGCAAAGAAAAAGGCACTTGAAAAATGCTTATTTGTCGTATTTTAACCTCATTGGTTGTATCAGTTTGATTTGAGTTTAATTTATTTCGTTTTAAGAAAGATAAGTGCATTCTTAAAAGTCGAGCAACAGTATTCATTAAAACCAATTCATCCAATTTGTTTCTGTTTTTCGCAAATAAGAAAATGAATGCCCTAAATAAATTTGATACAAAGTGTTTTAATTATAAAAAGAGTCTTTTAAATTTTTTTATCTTTAAAACAAATATAAAACAATACCTTCTGGTTTTTTTATTCTCCTTAATGGTGTTAAAGCACATTTTATACTTACGCATTATACACTAAAGTAAATTCTCCGGAGTACGTTACCTTTTCAGTCATCAATTTTGTCCATCACAACGCTTTGAAAACTTATTAAATGGTTTCTGAAAGATGTTTCAAGGTTTGTTCAAATTAAGTTGCCATAGTTCATTCCATAGATGCAGGATGCTGCATTATTAGAGATATGCCTACGATGTTATGATATGCTAAATTTCATAGTTTAAACTGTAAAGATGAATCTAAAAGTGAACTAAAAACAAAAGAAAAAGAACAAGAAACGCGGTACACGAACTACCACCATGAGTTGTAAGTTTTATCATATACCTGCGAAATTATGGTAAATAACAGTTATACACCTTGTTGAACTTTTAGTTCATGTTTTGATATTCAGTGGCATGAGGTATGAATCAAAGACGAACTAAGTAGGCTCGACATTGGTCAGTCACTGCCTCCTAGCTTGGTCCTTAACATGTTCCTCAAATTCCTAAATAAACCTTTTGGCACTGTATGAAATTAAAGAAATATACAATAAAAATTTTATTTTATTTTGAAAATTGTAAAACAAATTTATACATAAAAAATCATTAACTTTTTATATATTTTATCAATTAAATTTCTTGTTTTACTAGGCTGTGCGTTTAGTGACAGTTAAATTTTTATCAAACGGAATTTAAATTAATTGCTGAGATTGTAAAATTTGATAAATATTAGGGAATTTTATGTCCGTAGATAGATAAAAGTGAAGTGTATCGTTTATTATAAAAGGGATACTTTGCTTTCGTGTTTTTGCTCGAAAATTGGAAAAAAAGAATTTTCTTCTAAGAACAAAAATTTCAAAGGTTGCTTGGAGATAATTATGTGGGTTAGAGGATGGATAATTCTTTGCGAAGATTGGATCAATACAGGATCTCGATACATTTGTTGGAGCCCACTTAAATTGGGATGATGGTGATCGACGGACCTGGAGTGTGGATTGTGTTGGATCTGGAAATTCGTATTTTTAGCGCAGAAGTGAATTCCTCACCTACTATATCGAAGTTAAGCTATAATTTTTTATAATTAATTATTTATTTGATTATCATAATTAAGTATTTATAGGATTTGTTTTAATTACAACTGTGTTAAAATAACTCGTTATGAGTTAAAATATTTTGTTAGAATACAGATGTACAAGAACTCAATTTTTAATTGAAAAATATTTAATTTTCATTTTTCATTAAAATTGTTTTGTTAACTTAGATGTTCAACTTTATGGCGGATACCATGCGACTGGATATAAACATCATTCACTTTGTTTGGCGGAAATTGGTCACAAATATCTGAAAATATGTGTATCCAGTCATCTCAATGTAGGTTGGGATTCATAGACAAACCGCAGAACAGCACTTTGCCACGGAAATCTCTCGTCTTGAATAACATCACGATTATCTTGTAATCCACCAGACGCCTCCTTTTTGCCCTGAGCAAATCAAGAGAGCTGAGGAGGAATATTCCGAAATTATTAGCTGCCCGACCACAACGGGTACAACGATGAGTCAAACTGCTGATCCACAACGAACGACGTGACTGACACAATAAATTGATTTTACCGGTACTCGAACTAAAATCGGCCATTCAGCATAATTACGACAAATTTCCGCGAATTTCAAAGGCATAAATAGAAGATCCGTTTCGAAACCAGTTGAGGAAGCAACTAAAGACTGTCAATTCCGTACATCGATAGAGTCCCAATTTAGAATTCAATGCGCATGAGTAGAACTTCACTCCCCATGTTCTGTACTAAAACAGAACAATATACTATTATAGTTGGAATTTCAGATGTATCAATTGCATTTTACTTATAAGCTCGTTCAATGTTCATTCATTTTTTGTATAAACCAATTATAAAATGTCATGTTTTAAAAAAATCTGTTTGTTCTTCTTAATTTCACAAAAGAACCCGCAACCTAACAATTAAAATTATTTTATTGAACAACAAAATGAAATGGGATGATAAATAAAACTTTAATTCCCTAATTGCGAACGGATTTATATATCATTTTAATTAATCAGAAGAAACGGCAGAACCATGTGTTCTCCTCCATTCGAATTCAAATTTGTTATCCTTCCATTAGAAATAAAATGTATGAGATTTTGAAACGGCTTTAAATAAACTCTTGGGTAATGCCACCTAGTAAAATTAAATGCCAATTGAAATGCTTTAAGATCTTAAAACATTTTACTTTACTTTTCTTATCACTTTATTATGTTATTTCGCAAGAGTTTAATTAATAATTTATAAATAGACAAATGAATGGCAATGAACAATCGGATATTTAAAAAGTGGATAAGCTACTTAGAGATTGAATAATCATTAATTAAACTTCTAATGTTTTTTTTAAAAAGATAATATTTTATAAAAGACAAACGTAAAAAACTACAATTTAGTTTTTGTACAGTTTCAAACAGTAAATTTAGTTAGATATATGCTTTGACAGATGATTAAAAAAGTTGTCAATAAAGACATGAGACGCAATTTTAACTCTTAAATAACACTAAATTACAAAAACAAACATTGAGATATAATAAAAAAATAAGTTTCCTTAAACCGACATTTCATTCCGAAGATACTCTACATTATTTAAAAATTGGTTTGTTTTTCGTTTTCTCTGTCAAAATAAATGGATAAAAAAGGATTTGTCCAACAACTTAGTTTCTTATCTCCATACAAGTATATAGTTTTCTTAAAATAAATGGTCCCAATTACTACGAACACTATCAGCAAAGACATTTAGATAAGAAATGGGACAAATAGTTTGAATTTGTCAAAGGAAACTACCGCTAATAGTCTTTTTCCAAATTTATTGCATTTGTAAAAAAAATAAAACGAAATAAAAACAATGATATGGAATAAAATATTCTCAGCATAAAAACACAAAACTCTTTGATTAATGATCGAGGATGACAAATGACTTACTGTGGAATTTTTAATTTTGACATGAAAACAATAAAATTAATTTAGTAATGGAATGTGTAGCGAATGCCGCAAATAAAATGTGATTCTCATGGCGCGAATCGGTTTTCATCCATAAATAAATCCACACCTTGTTTAGATTTAAACAATATTATATTGAAAACTCAATTAATTTATTGGATCGAATTTGTGCAATTAATATACCAAACTACAGTATTTTTAAATAAAGATACGGAATGACATTAGTGCTAATATAATTTCATTTCTATCTATATTTTCTGTTCAGTTTTAAATCATTTGGTCCTCTATTAGGTTGGTTTAACCAAAAACAAGTCTGATCCAGTGACGAGCTACTTTTATCCTATACGATAGTGTCTCTTGTCTCTATCGAAGCCCAAAACAACAAAATGGCAAGTATATAAACAAGAAAATCACCAAAGAGGATTTTTCTGACTCATTTTTTAATAAATGAATTGACGATTTTTACAGAATCTATCAATATTAACATGTGCATTAATTAAGGTCGATTTTCGCAGTCGATGATCATTGACATGTTTTATTTTCCATAACATATATGCATGGCGTTTTGGTATCATTTTATTGTATTGATTGTTTAATTAAGTGTATATTCATTATTGAAATCATGAACAAATATTTCGTAATTAAAAGTCTGATGTCATAAATGGTGTTCCACAACCCTTCACCAATAAAGCAGCAATGCAGATGCCTGGTATTTATACAAATTCTTTCAATAATGGGATGGGAACCAAGTTTCATCTTTGTGCCAGGTATAAACTTGAATACGATTTTTCAAAATAGCCAAAATAAATATGAAGAAAAGTAGAAGTTGAATACGATGATAGTCTTCTACAAAACACAGTCAATGTTTTGGGTTTGGTTCTTATGTACAATATTTATGACCCGATTTTAAGTGCTTTGACAGACTACGAAACTATCAAAAACTATACAGTAATTAAAACATAGTATAAATGCGCTTTCTACCATCTTAACATAAATTTTTCCTATAAAACGCACACATACACAAAATGTACAGTTTCAGCCTTTGCTTAACAATTTAACATTAACCCTTGGTGGAGAACAACTTCGCACGTAGTAACAATTGTCAATATTATTTATATGTTGTTTAAAGTATATTTAGAAACAGATAAAAATATATCACAAACAATATCTAAAATGCATAAATAATATACTGCATATTATTTATGCATTTTACCAATTACATGGCATAATTATTCGTTTTTATAATTCATGCAAAACATATTAAAAATATACAATACCTTTGTACGTAAGAAAACCCTTTAAATCTAAAATCTTTGAAGTAAAATCTGATCGTCTCTTAAATGGGTCGACTATTCGCTTGGACGGCTGCGTGACACTAAGGCCCAATTATAAATAAAGGTTATTTATTGAATCTGAACAAATAAACTTATTATCAAACAAAAGAATCACTTAAATTGATGTTTTATTTAATTATATTATTAAAGTGTGAAAAATTATAAAATTCGACACTAATTAATTTTAAATAATGATATTCTCCTTTTGGTTCTGTCAAAGTGGAAAATAAGGATAAACAAGTTACATACATCTACGAGAGCAATAATAGGCCTTTGAGTTCGTCAAAAACATAAAATTAAAATAAAGAAGTGTAATTTTATACAAAAAGGTACTTTTTACCAATTAATAACTATGAACATTACCCTTTATACGAAAATAGGCTTCTCAATGGCTATTAAAAGAATGTATGGGATTCTCGCAAACCGTCGGTAGAAAGCTGAGCCAACAAAGGATAGTATTCTTGTTGTAAGACCCAAAATAATATGCATAATAAAGCTCAGTGTCCCATACCATAAGATGAAACAGGTGACTATACAAAAGTTATATCCAGTACTGTACCGAAAACCCAACTTACACCCAAAAAATAACCACTTATTATAAATTTAAAATTTAAAAACTGTTGTTTGGAATTTTTTTATTTGTTGTATTGTATTTATATAAAATGTTTATGATAAATAAATGAATTTTAAGATAAAAAAAGAATATCTTAAACTGATTTTCGGAACTGATACAGAAGCGAAACCTGGATAATAACGAAGAGGGTTGGAGAACAGCTAAAACGTGTGGAGAGGAAAATTCTTCGACGAGTATTTGGACCGGTATATGAAAATGGGGAATGGAGGATCCTGCACAACGAGGAAGTTTATAAATTGTATCAGGACGACGACATATTGAAGTTTATAGAACTAGGCAAGCTGCGATGGGCAGGACATGTTTCCAGGATGGATGAAAGCAGATTCCCTATAAAAGCTATGGAAGCGAGATTAGCAGGAAAGAGACCAGTAGGCCGACCAAGGAAACGATACGAGGCAACAATAACCGAAACAGCAAATCGACTATTAGGAGTTACCGACTGGAACGAAGTGGCCATCAACCGTCAAATATTGAGAAACAGGATTGCACAGGCAAAGGGCCAGACCGGCCCATAAGCCTATAATGATAGTGATTTTATTGAGCTTTTATTCAAATAAAGATAATAAAATTCACTCACTTAAAATATTTCAAATGTAAAGTGTGTTTGTGACAATGACACTCGATACCGAACTGTTCGACATGACAGTCAATAGTGCATTTCACATAATCCATAACAGTATTTCTTGGCCATCAATTCGAAGCCAGAAGAAAAACCCCTTCCGGTGCTATGAAGCCGACATGAGGAAGGAAATGAAAAAAAGACTGAGAAGAAATAAAATATTGGTTTCATATGTGGATTATGGCACAAGACATGCGATTTTAAAGTGTATTCTGAGGGAGATTTCGATTTTGCCTGTGTTTGCAAACAGAGTTATTTGACTCCAGTATTCAATATTGCTCTTTCTTCGTATAGTATCTTATCAAGACTTTTTTTGCGAAAATTCAATTTCAGTGTAAACTGTTCGCAACGGCAAAAGGACTCTACTACTTTAATATTAAATTTATTTTTCACTTTTCAAATTATTGAATTATTGATACTGTTATTGTTTTACCTAGCTGTCTCTTTTATTCCGGAATAATCGAAAATTAGTACATGCTCTAAATTTCGCACTCTTCCTCTCTATACTTTTATTACTGAGTTCCCTTTTCGGAATTATAAAGTCAATGTTTGAGAATTTTGACTTTTTAATTCCACAAAGGGTCTTGATGAACAAATAAATAACTATAAATTCTTTTGAACCTATTCTTAATTGTGTCTTTTATTTTGGAATTTCCAACAATTAGTGCAG
This sequence comes from Clogmia albipunctata, assembly GCA_001014945.1. Lineage (NCBI taxonomy): Eukaryota > Metazoa > Arthropoda > Insecta > Diptera > Psychodidae > Clogmia > Clogmia albipunctata. Next base: position 13,745 of record JXOV01006238.1, read on the forward strand.
AATTGTGAACGAGTACACTTTATTGCAGTTGTAATTCGGAGAAGATAATCTGACTGACATTTTGCCGCTCCATTCATNCAAAGGGTCTTGATGAACAAATAAATAACTATAAATTCTTTTGAACCTATTCTTAATTGTGTCTTTTATTTTGGAA
>JXOV01006242.1:372-10387 GCA_001014945.1 Clogmia albipunctata
CAACCTACAGTTTAGCTGTCATTTTCAATTGTTATATGTAATATAATTTCAAAATTCTTTTCGAACATTAAAATTCATTAAATTGTCTATCAAATGATACTACATACTTATATATCAGATAAATATTAATTGCGTGACAAAGTTTCTAAATTCGACTGAACTCAGGGTCGAATACTTTCAGGAGTAACTGTATATTTTTAGTTAATTGATCGTATAAAACTATAGTATATAGCCAAAATTATTTTAGAATATTTTATGTTAGTTCAATATATTAAGAAGGAAAAAATCGAATCAATATACACTCCGTTGCAAAAAGTTGAATACATTCATTTTATTAAATTCGACCATCAATATCTCCGGTATTTTTAATAATTATAATTCCTTTGGCTATAGGGTTAAGGGGTTCATTGGGAGTATAAGTATGAAAAAATATTGGATTAGGTTCAACACAGCTACTTCTAAAAAACAAAAATCAACGCGGCGCCATTTTTGGCCCTGGAAAAACGTTGCAGAAAGTTGAATACACTCCCGTTTTTGGTGGGTTGTTGCTTTTTTCGGATTTTAAGTAAAAGAAACTATTGATATTCAATTCCTTTTGAAATAAATGGCTTCAAAACAGTGTTAATTATATTTAAAAATATAGTTTTATTGATAAATATGGGGAAAAATTGAACTTCAAGCTTTTCGAATAAAATTTTATATAATCTTTAAAAATAACACCAAAAGCACTTAAAATTCAAAATTACCATAATTTCCAATAGATTTATTTAAAAATCTGTATAATTTATTGCGCAGATTGCACTGCAAAAAAATAAAATAATAATTTTTATAAGGTTCTTCCACAGTAACTTTAAATTATGGAAAATACCAGAGATATTGATGGTTGAATTTAATAAAATGACTGTATTCAACTTCTTGCAACGGATATAATGAAAGCAATAAAAAGGTAATGGGTTTCACAAAAAACATTCCTGGTGATATTTTATTCCTCTTCAATCACAAGTAGAATTCTTAACATTTAAAGATGCTCAATCTGTGTCTTAAAACTTTGTAATTTCAGTTATCTCTCACCCCATTAACGATATTCTAAAATGTATAAGTGCGTATAATATTAATATGAATATAATTAAGAAATATATAAAGTTTAACTAACTCCCACTTAAAAAAATAAAATAAATGTTGCAAAAAATTGTAAATTTAGAAAAGAAATAATTGAAGCTTGTACATGTGAAGATTTTACGTCTTATCTACCGTCTATTAAAGATAAAATTTGGGCGAATGGTTTCAAGATTTCAATAAAATAGGGCAAGAAAAATGCAAATTTGTTGGACTTAATGTTTCACCCAGGAAAACAACTTGGAAAATGTATAAAACATTTAATCACAAAATTTTCGATTGTATAAAAAATATTTCCAGAGAACATCTTTCTATTGTGGTTAAAAAACCAATAAATAACACATCCCACGCAAATTTACGGGACTACAGACTGTTAATTATAAAAAGAAATTACTAATAGATAGTATGTCAAATTAGGATTAGTAAAAGATAGCTTTAAGAATAATTGTCTTATCAAAAATAATTGTACATGAACGACACACAACTGAAAAATTCGAATATTTTGATTTAACTTAATTAATTAGTAAAAAGTATACATTATAGATATCGTGTTTAAGTACAGTTATAAATAATAATCTTCTGTATTAAATCAACATTATTGAAACCTAAAAATTTTGGGTATTTTAAAAGTAAATATAAATAATAATACATTTTTAATAAGAAATAACTATACAATTGTCTGTATGTCAAACTGATAGGTAATATTTAATGTGTATTTATTGGAAGTAGTTATTAGCGTTCTATTTAAATAAACATATAATTTCATAAATGCAAATTATGAATACTCAATTTTAAATTAGAAAAGTACTTTTGCAAATTATATGAAATTCATGATCTGCTATTCATATATTTTACTATAAATATACTTAAACATTGGAAGAGTAATATTTCATTTTGGTCCGGATTTAAGGTTTAAAGTAAAATCGTTGGATGAAAATTGTACAGCTTCCAAATCAACAAGTTGAATTAATGTGAAGTAATACCTTTAAGTTCTGGAGTAGAGGATGCCACAAACACTAAACCATAGGCACTAGCTGCAGCAATAAGATGGCAATTGTCCTTTGGCTGCTGACTGGGGCTGAACAACTGGATCTTGGATTGCAGTTTAAACTCCAAATTCTAAAAACCGGGAAAATTTTCATTACATTTTTTATTTTAACTATAGGATTAATATTGATTTTACCACTTCCTCGGCTTTTGGCACCTCCAAACTCATGGTTAATCTTGGTTTTTACAGTAAATTAGATCAATTTAAAGGAAAAAACTGAACTTGTCCAAATTCTGTTTTGGTTTTATAGACAACCATAACCTCAAAACGATTATTTTTATTTGTTGATTGGCATTATCAACAAAAACTGTTATTCGTCCACATAACCTGAAAACGATTTTGTGCACAAATCCCCTTTTCTTCACAAAACAAACAAATTGTTGTTGTTCAACTAATATTATTATTTTTCTTAAATTCTGACGAGGTTTTTCTATTTAATTAAAGCGAAATTCTATTGTTTTTGTCCGATTCCGAGTTGCAATCGCCCGTAAGTGTTGGTTTACTGGTTTTTTATTGTTAGATCGTGACGATAGTTTTAATTGTTATCGATTGGGACGATTTTTTCTGGTCAATTTCTAAAGGTTTCGTCATTTCTAATCAGATCTGAAGTAGTTGGCGCTGGAGAGGAGATTGAGAATCGCAGCGAGGATGGATGCGATTCCAGTGACATTGATTGTGAAGGCCCCTAATCAGCAGTTTGAGCTGAAAATTGAGTGCGAACTGGACTGGACAATTAAAAGACTAAAAGGCCACCTCTCCGAAGTTTATCCATGCAAACCCGTGAGTTTCGAGTTTCCGTCTCCTTTTCGTTGATATTTGGTACTATACTTTCTTGGAATAGTAGGCCATGAATTGTGGAACGAATTAAAGACCACTTTAGGGAATTAACGTTATCACAATTTCATTTAATTTGTTTACCAACATAAAACTTGCTGATTATCAATTCAGTGGAAAAGCTGTACACTTTAAAAGTGAACACTTGTCCTTATGAAGGAATAGAATATTAATGTCCTTTTTAATATTTTCTAAAATAGCCTACTTAGGATTGTAAAAATTAAAACAATTCAAATATTTATTTTACTTTCTAATACATTCGCTAAAATGTACTTTAATATTCTAAAAATTGAATATTGGTTATTTATACAACTATGTTGATAAGATAAGGCATGACTAACTTAACACTAAGGACTTTAAAGATACCAGCGTAGCAAGCATTTAAAAAAATACCCATGTGTTTAATAATGCTTATTGACCGAGTTTTATATCATATATAATTCATTTTTAATTAAAATAATGCACTTATCTAAAAAAAATCTTCGTTTTTCAAGTTAAAATTCCATTTCCGTGTCATACACTTTCAGAGCAATAGAGAAATAATTTTACATTGGTATCCCTTACTTGTACACAGTTGAAGTAGTCGTAATTCAAAGATAGATCCGATATATGTTTTTCATTTTGAAACCATCCGTTTTTTTCCTTTCAATTCCTTTAAAGAATATTGGGGGTTTCAACCAAAGAGTTTCCACATTTAAGTGACTATTTGTTTTCAGGGTATTATTAGAAAATTACTAGCACCAAGACCAGTTGAAAAAGAATCCAGTTAATCATATTCGCCCAGAGCTCGAACCCATAGCCTCCGAGGAGGCAATCGAGTGCGGACTACTTCGCCTATAAGGCAGGCTAAAACCATCTCTTAAAACGCTTCAATTATCCACTAATACAGTTAAACCGCCTCAAATGAACTGACGCACATAACAATTTTATTTATTTCTTTCAAGGAGGTCACTCTTTAATAATAAAGAATTCCTTAAAGAACGTGTGTCATAAATAACGTTTTTGACAGAACAAACTTTAGTACCATAATATCAATTTTATGCAACAAAAATGCATATAAATAATACTATTAATTTTATGAATAAAATAAAATTCAAAAGCCTGTTTAATAATATCGTTACAAAACAATTTTGATAATGATCTTTTAGATATTTTTTTTTCAATTTTCCACGTATAGTTGATAACAATTAATTTCATGGAATGATAATAGTTATTTACACAACAAGGTCGATAAGATAAATCATTATTAAACACAAGGGTCGTTTTAAGCCACAAGCGTAGCGGGTGCCTTAAAAAAGGCTCTAGTGTTTAATAATACTTATCGACCGTGTTTTATACAAATTTTTAAGCATTTTAAAATAAATTAACACAAAATATTAAAAATTCTTTAAATTTTTATAGAAATATATGTGTGTGTTCCACACTATACCTGCTATAAAAACAACTTTGTCCGAGTAAATTTCAGTGTCATAATATAAATTTTAAAAAACAAAAATGCTTAAATAGATTTAATTACTTTATATTTCAATTTGATTTTCTAGCTTTTTAAATTTATTAAAATTACAACTTTTTCTGTCCTCAAAATTTATTAAATTTCGGTTGTAGTTTAATATTATGATAAATATATAAATAACAATGTAATTATTAAATGAAATTTAAATTTAAAACCAAATAACGAAAGGTCAATTTTGTGATGATAATTTATTAAAATGATTCATTCAAATAAACACGTATCTTCTATACAATGTTTTTGCCGCTTTTTGCATTTATAAAAACTGAATGAGTGCTGAATAAATTTCAGTCACATGACGATGATTGTTCATATTTTTTTATCTATAAATTACCACAAATTCGAATGTTTGACTAGTTTGTAAGATATTAAATTACTGTTTCTAAAAGCATAGATTATGTGTGACTTGATCAAAACATTAATTTAAAAAATTAATGCAAATGGAGTATGAAATATTTTAAATTCAGTAAAAGATGCTTTATTGATACAATTCGGTAACAAACCAAATTGTAAAGACATGACTTTTTACTGTAAATTGAATTGAATTTTAATCAGTTTATTTAACTAAGTAGTTAACTTATTTAGCACTTGTAGTATTTTTGAAGAATTTCTTCCTATTTTAGTTCTAATGAGGTGATCCCGCACTTTGACCTGAAGATCTCTTGTGCTCCCTCATATCTCTGCCCTTCGCAGTTGGGCTTATTGCCATTAGTTGTTTCCATCTTTGCGAAGGTCTAGCTCTAACCAATTGGTTTACGCAATCAAATATGTCAAATGCCCTATCTATTCATTTGCCAATCTTTCACAATTGACAATTGAATATCAATTCTATAAATCATTATTTGCTCTGATGTGATTAGTACCATGAGCTGATAATTTTATATAGAGTGTTTTTATTGGCAGGTTTTTGCCACCGAAACAGAACACATATTACGAAGAAGACCGTTTCTTTCATAACTTTCATCTGTATCCGTTCATTGAACAGCAGCAGAGTACTTGTATTAGAAAGATGATGTTTTTTGCCTCTTAGATTCTTTTAACTCCATTCATACTTTGAAAACTTGTCTAAATTCGAATAAATAATGTTGACGACACTAATTTTTCGACTGTTGATGACGAAGATATTATTTTATTTTAAAATGTATATAAACAAATATTAATAACAAATTGTTGTTATTAGTTGATAATGGTAAATGAGTTTTGGAAATAAAAAAATCTCTGCATTATTGGGATTTGAACAAACTATTCCAATTTTGTGACACAACACTTTGACCAACTGTGCTACTCCGGCCCCTAATATCTAATTACTAAAAATCGTAATTGTTGATCTTTGTAGCTCGGAGGGAAAATATATTTTGACATTCTTACCTCTACAATAAAGTAGGCTATTATATATTAATCAGATTGAATTTTTTTCTCTTAAATGGTGGTTCTGGATTGTTAAGCTGGTTTAAATGAATAGTGCTATCAAGTGAATATTAATGATAAAATGAAATGTAATTTATTTCCATGAAATATTAAAAAAAATAGACCGAAAGTTGTATTAACTTGACAGATATCTTCAATTGTATGTGTTAAATTTTTTAGTATCATGTTTTTTTATTCTTTACTTAATATTTCGTGAATATATAGCTAATAAATATGCTAATTGTATAAAATTTTGTAAAAAAACTTGTTGGAAAACCTAATTAGACACTCGTATCTTTAGAAAACTCAGTTTATTCGTTTTTTAGAATTCTACTCGTGTTTAATTATGGTCCATTTCCTATGACGCTGTTTACAACTATATTATTAAAGTACCAAAATGATTTAATAACCTTTGTTAAAAACTCCCAAAATTTGATATTTTCCAAGTGAACAGCTTTTAAAAGCAGCTCATTGTTTCGCTCTCCTGGATTCTTATCAATGGGCGGCCGAAACGGGAGAGCGAACAACAGCTGCTGCTCTGCTGGACTAATCGAATATCGCCACGACAGTACCCTGATTAATGAGCATTAGTCGCCTAAAAAGTTCTCAGCTGTTTTGTTGTGTGTTGTTTTCTATACAAATTTGCTCATCGCGATTGTCGCTTTTCAGAGCACTGAGGAGCAAAAGCTGATCTACAGTGGTCAATTGTTGCACGATGGTGTTGTGCTGAAGGACGTGTTGAGGCAGTATGAGGGACAGGAGACGCACACCGTTCATTTGGTTTATACGCCTCGAATGAGACAACAACAGCAGCAGGATAATCAGAGATCAAAGATGGCGACGACAACGGATCAAAACAACGATCCCTCAATTTCTGGCAGCGGCGATCAGTCCAATTCGAACCCGATTCCCAGTCAAGCGGCATCACAGAACCCCTCCGGACCATTCACAGAAGGACTGAGGTGAGTTGAAATGAATAAAACGTGGAGGAAATTGAGAAAAGTGCTAATTTGTGAATACTAGATCAGGTTAGAGCAGGTCAGTGATATTCTATTCTAATTGGCTACTCAGTTTGTTTGTTTTTCCTTCTCTTAATTTACTTGAATTGGGAGAAGAGAAATAACGGGGCTCTTCTCTTGATTAGAGAGCTTTCTTATCACCTTATCATAATTATCAACTGTTCCTATTTACATCGCCCAACTGATTGGAAATAAAAAGTAAGACGTAGTTTGATGAAAGAGAAATGGAATTACTTTTCTCATTTATTACACGTTGCTCATAATAATTAAAATGAAAGTTAATTTTCTTCTTCTAGTAATTTTTAAAAATAAAAATAGAAAGATTTGTAAAGTTTTTAATAATTATTCATTTAAATGAAGTATATATGAATTATATTTAATATTTTGTGTTATAAACTGAAAAAATGGAGTTGATTTTTTTTTTATGAATTCACGTTTATTATCACCTTATAATTTAAATTAAAGGCATACATTTTAGAGTTGGAATATAAATGTGTGGAAATTTTCCATTACATGATAATTTACAATTGTTTATTTCTGTTAAGAAACGTGTTGTTGAAGTTTATTTGAGAAATAAAAGCAGCTTAAGTTATTTAACTCTAGTCTACAAGAAATTCAAATATATGAGAAAAATTTTGTATATGTTAATTTTCAGTTGTTAATTTATTTGGGGTGGCTTTCTTATTTATTCTGAACTTTGATTTCTTTAAAATTTCCGTTATAAATGCTTGATATATGTACATAATAATAAATAGAACTACATTTGATTTATTCATTTTAGCACTAGAGCAAAATTAATCTTTTGAAGTATATATATAGAGATATCCGTATCGTTTTTTAAAAATATTGTATATTTTTTTTCTTTTCATTTATGTTCATTTTATAGTTGTATCTGAGTTTGAAATATTAATCTGACCAATAATATATTTATAATTGTTTCTTGATATGGTATGGTATGATAGGTTGGGCGCAGAACCCGCTCGGGGATTATAGCCGAATAAGATCATTGTCCTAATTGTCCCTCCCTATCACAACTGCTGGCCCTAACTAATTTGTTGCTATATATATATATAGTATTTCAAATAGTAAATGACTTATTAAAAATGGATTAGGACAACGTGTTTAATAGGCCCGCCATTCGGCACCGCACTCTAGGGCTGCATAGGTCTGTACACTTTTGGTAGGATGTTAATAATATGGACAATTAGTATGAATACCACCTTGTGGACTACATCATAAGAACATGTTGTGAGGTTTTTTTTTCCTGCACTTGTACAAATATAAATAACACATTTTATCATTCGACAATTCGGCAATGCATGCTATGGGTTACTGGAAACCCATTTAGTGTAGCTTTAATGCTCAACCCAACTTGCGTATATGATCCTCTCAATTCGATGTTGTCTATTGATGGTCACCTCTTTCCAATCGTGTACTCCTAAAAGATGATCTATTAATATTTTCTGTTCTGCTAAATGTAGGCGTTCTTTAGTGTCTTTCCTTATGGTCCATGTTTCGCTGCCATATTTTAGGATGGGTCTTATGAATGTTTTATAAATTTTAATTTTATTTTGTATTGAGAAGTATATCTTTTTTGTTGCTATTGGTCTACTGTACTAATTCCATTAATCGAGTTATTTGATAGTGGGGCGTTTTTAAAGATTATAAGAATTTATGAAAAAGCTATTATTAATGATAAAAGTTACTGCAAGATTATTCTCTTTTATTGAATTTAATAAATATATGCCTTTATTAAGGTCTTATTGTTATAAAGTGAATACTGAATTTGATTATCGAAATATTAAGACCGCAAATTATAATGCGTTTGGTTTGGTTTCCATTGAAATTTGATTATAAGGAGGATATAAAGATGTATGACATGTTTTTGACATCCTTTCGGTGCCATTTAAATTGTTTTATGGTATTTTTTTTAAAACGACAATATTTCAATATCATTCTTTCGATCAATAGGGCTTTGATTTTTAATTTTTAATACCGATACAAACATGGATTTTTAGCTGTAAGTAATGGAATTTTGCTGGACTTCTAATTATATTTGAGCACAAAACCAATGACTTTAAATTAAAATTCATAGAAGATTCACTGGAAAATCTGATAATTGTTATTATTTTATTGAACACATCTTACGAATCCTATTTGAACCGTGTTTTAAAGCCAAAATTTCAATTTGAAAATAAAATGACATTTTGTTGTAAAGAAATGTATACAAATTGCCAATTCTGTGAATGAAGCAAGTTGGTTACTAAGATTGATTTTGAATTGGACTATGAAATTTTTGTGAAATTTCCAGTCACAAACACATTTAGAAATATTGGATGAAAAGAAGGAGAGTTGAATTGACAGATGAGCATAGCGATGCTTTAATATTTTAATATTATGATTTTATCAAATTAAATGACATGAGGAAAGTTTAATAACTTCTAGCTTGCAAGTCTTTGAATACAAGGGCTCAAATAGGCCAAGAAAAATTTTTATTTTTAGGGCTACAAACTAAGATAAAAATTCTTTTTTTTTTAATTTTAGAATAAAATAATTAAATTAAGCTAAGTTGTAAGTTATATTAAACGATGCAGTCATTTCATTGTACTGTACTTTTAATAATTTGGAAAAATCCTTTCATATTTGGATAAAGAAGTCTATTGTGAGTAAAAATGTGTAAAAATTTAGAGATAGATTAATTAGAACTTGTTCTGAAAGGCAAAGACCACGCGCCACTATTTTAGTTCCTTCAAAATCGTATATTTGAATACTCTTTCGTTTTTGGTTAGTTAATGTTATTTTCTCGTGTTTTTAAGGAAGTAAATTATAAATTGTTGATATGGTATTCCTTTTTAATTTCTTTAAAATACAGGATTAAATAGGGTTTGAAGTATTTTCCATAAAAATATAGGTAATTATTGAAAATAAGACTCAAAGTAATTTAAAACTATTATTATTAAAATAGATTTTTCCCAATTGTGATATAAAAAGTACTGGTTTTTATTTAGTGAAAAGTGAAACTTTTCAAAATGAAACATGATAATCATCAAGGCTTGAAAATCTGAATGGAAATAGGCATGA
>JXOV01006244.1:0-11081 GCA_001014945.1 Clogmia albipunctata
GAAGAAGAAGAAGAAGAAGAAGAAGAAGATGTAGGTATAACAAATAACGAGTATATTTAGTCATTCAGACAACATGGTCTGGAATCAAAATATTATAAACTTTATGTCCACCTTGCGCATGATGGTGACTCGCTTGGCGTGGATGGCTCATAAGTTGGTGGCTTCGAACAGACAAACCAAGTAAGCTCCGCTGGCCTCCTGGAGAGCCATGACAGCTAAGCTTTGGAATCGGAGATCGGTCTTGAAGTCCTGAGAGATTTCTCGGACCAATCGCTGCAACAGCAATTTGCGAATCAGCAACTCGGTGCTCTTTTGGTAGCGACGGATTTCTCGAAGAGCCACGGTACCTGGAATAAACTTTAGGTGTTTGTTTAATAATTATTATCGACCGTGTTTTATACCAAATTTTGTGCACTTTCCACCCACACAAAATTACTAGTAATGAAAAGTAACAAAATTTAGTAATGATAGAGAAACTTATTATTATAGTTTTCTGTGTCATTCTTGCAATCAAATGTAGTTATTTTATAGGAAATTTGTTATTCTTTTGTTTTATAGTCGATACAATTTTAAACAATCGCTTGGTTAAGAGACATAATGTACATTCTGTATTTGAATACAGTCATTTCATTAAATTCAACTATCAATATTTTTTCTTCTTTCCATAATATGGAAAAATCCTTTTGCTATTGGGTTTCATTGGGATTCATTGAGAGTGGAGGAGTGTAAAAAGTTTTGGGTTAGAATTATCAGAGCTTATTCTGGAACGCAAAGAACGGCGACTTACCAGTTTAGACCCTTCAAAAACGTTGCAGCAACAAGAATTCTCTTAATGTTTTTGGTTAGTTATTGTTATTTTATACAATTCAATTGAAAAAAAATTAACATTTAAGTAGCCAATGCTTCCTATAGAAAGTCTTTTATAATTAAAACATATCCAATTATGTATTATTCAACAACAGCAGGCAATCACAGATAGAACAGACACAGAAATCAGTACTTAGTACTAATAATCATTTACTAAAATAGTTATTTAAACAACGTGTAGGAAAAATGAACCATAATTAAACTCAAGTAGAGTTCTTCAAAAAATTGATACGAGTGTTTAATTATATGTTTTTCAAATTTGTTTTTTACAAGATTTTATACAATTCGCCTATTTATTAGCTATTTTTTCGCAAAATATGATGTAAAGAATAAGAATAATAATTTATTACTAACACAAAGAATTTTGTATATATACTCTTCAGAATTCAACCGCAATTTTTTTTCTAATCTTAATAGCGTAGAATGAAAATATATTTTGACGTTTTTCATGTCTCTATAATGAAGTAGCCTATGATTTATTAATCAATTTATATTTTTTGACATTAAATGACAAAAAGTAAAGTTCTNCTTAAATGTTGATTATGGCTTTTAAATGTGGTTTAAATGATGAGTGCTATCAATAGCATATCAGTAATATAGCGCATGGCGCAAGATTGTCGTTATATTTTGAAAAATTGAGTCCAAAAGTTCTATTCGCTTGACAAGTACTTCTCTTAATAGTATGTGTTTTGACCTTAATTTAGTACTGGGTTGTATTCTTATTCTTTACTTCATATTTCGCGGAAAAATAGCTAATAAATATATGAATTGTATAAAATTTTGTAAAAACTAGTTGGAAAAACACATATCTAAACACTTATATATTTTAGAAAACTCTTTTCATTCGTTTTCTAGAACTTAACTCGTGTTTAATTATGGTTCGTTTTTCCAACACGTTATTTGAATAACTAATATCATGTTTTAAAAAAATTAAATTAATAGAAATCGTTTATATTGCATTCCTTTTAAAAATATTAATTTTTTGAAAAATATATAGTTTTATTAATAAATATTGGATTTAATAGGGTTTCATGCATTTTATTTCAACAACGGTAGTAATTATTTTAATAGTTATTTATACAACAAGGTCCATAACATAAGTCATTATTAAACAGAAGGGTTATTTTAACCCACGAGTGAAGCGAGTGCCTTAAAAAAGGCCCGAGTGTTTAATAATGCTTATCGACCGTATTTTATACAAAATTTTATGCAGTTTTTAATAAATCAACATAAAAATCTCTATGATAAACCAAAAGTAAACGTAGTTCATGAGTACTCCGATAGGTGGCTTATTTTTAAAAAAAAAACAAAATACAGTTAAGCCACGCCCTTCAAAACTGACGACTATATAAATTTAATGAATTTTTTTACGGAGGTCACACTTTAATAATAAAGAAAAAGCACACGAATTCTTTAAAGCACTTGTGCTATAATAACGACTTTGACAGAGCAAAATTGAGTGTCATAATATCAATATTAAGCAACAAAAATGCATAAAAGAGTTAAGGAAATGAGAAAAGAATGTGAACGGAGAGATTTTAAACTTAAGGGATGAGTTTTCAAGCTCAAAGTAAACTTTTTATGTTAGCTTTATTAATTAAATTGAATTGAGTCATATTTGATAATATTAAGAGTTTATTTATTAAAGACTTACTTTTGTAAAAAGGTGTGTAAAGTAATTTCATATGATCGTAACAATTTAATTATATCAGAATTACACTTTCACAGTTTAATGAAATGTGTTATATCACTGATAAGTAAATTATGATTATTACCACCTGATCAAAGAATTTCTTCTGAGAAAAGCAATTCGATATCAATTTATTGACACATAATATTGAGTCATAATCTGTTAAAGGTAATCTAATTATGTCAATATTGTGAAATGATTCATGATTGGATTTAAAATTGCAAAATATTTGTTTAATTTGATAATTTCCATAAATAATTTATTATTTTGTCCAAAGATGATTCATCTTAAGTTACATCTTTTATTTATTTAAATAATACAAAAAAGATAAAATAAGATACAAAGATGATTCATCATAATGCTATTTATTTAAATTATATAAAAAATATTAAATAAGAATTAAAAACTTAAATTTCATTCCATTAACGACGGTCATTAAATTATCAAAATATTTGCAAAATGCAAAAAGGTGTTATTAAACATCGGCCACGACGAATTCGTCCAATTAATGTAATTTATGGTTTGTGTAACTGTCCATGAAATTGTCTTTGAATCGATAAATTTTACCAGGAAAAAATGTTTCACCTGTACCGATTATCAAGTTCACTTGATAAATTTACCTTGTAAGTGAACAATATGCTTCCGAATTAAAGAGATTGTATCTCAACTATTAATTTACAAAATTGGAAAGCATGCAAATTCTTTAAATGAATTGAATTTAATTAATTGACAATGCGCCAAGTAATGGCAACAAAATTAAGAAACGATAAAATATTTTGTTATCTTTTTGTAAGATTAAAGTTTAAGATTAATTATTACAATTAAAATAATTTATAAAAGGTTTTCAACTTTTATGCATAAATGACATAAATTTTTATAAACCGTTATAACATTTGCTCTACCAAAGACACTTTTACCGCACTAATGTTGAAAAGAAAAGATTATCGCATTGATGCTTTTTCATTACTATAAAAGTGCAATCGAAATCGTTTTCCCAAATTCAAATGTAGCTGCTCCCCCACAATGTTCTTGTTTCGTTTCCTAATTTTACTGGTTATTAGAGAAAATTACATTGTTTCCTCTTACTTGCCCATAGGAAATATACCCTTATTTTTCAAAGTCAATAATTGTGTTTACCAATAAAACAATTTCTTTGAAAGAGAAATCCGATAAGTACATTTCAATTAAAACGTTCTTTTAAATTTTAACAATCAATACGTTGTAGAGAAAAACCATCCTCTAATAACTGTATTAGAGGATGGACGTCGAAACTGACATCTATATAAACTAGTGGGGGATTTCTTTCATGGAGGTCCCTCTTTAATAATAAATGAAAAGGACTAGTGCATTACATAATTCTTTAAAAAATATTTGCTATAAAAATGACTTTAACAGAAAAAATTTTATGTAACAAAAATGTACACAAGTCAGATTCGTACTTAAGAGTTGACTGAAATAACTAACGTGTTTTCAATCTTAAAAAAAACCACGACAATTTAAATTGAATATTTGTACCATCTCACTTATTTTTTTAAAGTTATATCAGTCTCACTTTAATTTAAAGACTGACTTAAAAACATACATAGAAAAACGAATAATATGATTGTTTATCGAAAATCATGTTATTTTTAGATACACATACCAATCTCTTCAAAATACAAACAGTCTAGTATAGAGCACTCGCTAGAATTTAATAATGGAGTTCTGATTCTTCTTCGACTACGACACAAGAACCATTACCGGTTTGGGCCTAACCAATTGGTTTTACGTAATCAAAATAGTCAAATATCCAATCTTTCACAATTTACATTTAAATATCATGACCGTAAATCATTATTTGTTATGATTTCATAACTTTCATATGTATCCATTCATTGAGTGACATCAAATTATTAGTATTATAGAAAGATCTGGCTTTCTCTTCGATTTTATGCATTCCATCCCAGCTTTGAATACCTATTTATACGAACGAATATCATTGACGATGATAGACAGCCGAGGCAGTAGATATTATTTTTGGTAAATGTTTTTAAAGGGACTCGAGCCTGGACCCATGGAGTTGAATTCTGTGACTACACTTTGACCATCTGCGCTACCCCGGGCACTACTTACAGGAGTTAATTCTATATCATTATTATTTTTTATTCAAAATATGGAAATTGATACAATTCAATAATATAAAATCAAATGTACTTCATGTATGATTATCAATCTTAATAATTGTTCATCTGAAATTCTAGCTTGTAATGAAACAATATTTTTTATTGTATACAAGTATACAGATGTAATTAAAAAGTCTTATCGGAGACAATATATTAATCCTTAATGAGGGAAAGAGATGCACGATCGTCAATTTGGGAGACCCCGGTCTGGCAGAAATAAAAAGTAATTCCTTTTTGTCGTGAGTAGGCATATTTTTAAAGAAAAATCATATTTATCAGTTGGAACACCCCTATAATTTAATGTTATTTTTTATCATTTTTCCAATTTCTAAATGCAAAATCCATAAGCATTATCATATTGAACAATTAATTTTTATAAATAATATAATTTCTAATTATTATAATTTTCCATAATAACTTCATTTAAATCCGTTTCAATGAAATGAAGAGAAAAAATGATTTATCTGGCGCATAATTGAATTAAACAGAAATATCGGTGTCGGTCCATGTTATAAAGATAATAATTTGAATTGTGCGATAAATTAGCAATGTTTTGCATATTCTCGCTACTCCATATTTTATTCGAAAAAAAAGTAATAATGAATTCACCGAAATTCGCTCAACTGTGGAAAATTAACGCATGTTTTTTTCAAGGTTTTAATCGCTTTTTCAATATCTGTCCCGCAAAATTAACAATAATAACGATCTAGATTGCCGGGGAATGATAATTGATGCTTATCGCGATCGTGGCCAGTGATATCCCGTTGCTGCCCGACCACTGACTATTACTACAGCGCGCACCACTTTCTTGAAGCGACTTCAGCGTGAACGATTTGACGCATCGGAATTGTTGCCAAAGATCGATCACTTCATTAGCATCAGACACGCGAGCGGGACAAAGACAGCAGCGCCTCGAATCTGCTGTTGTCTCTTCGCGCTCGCTCTTTAAACAAAAGAACAGTAGATACAGTACCATCGTTTAGGATAACCAGCGTAGTTTTATTGATTGTAAGTTTTAACTACTCAGATATTTAAGATATAAGATATAAAATATTTTTGTAAGGTTAGAAAACAATTGTCAGCAAGGATTGATTTGTGAGCTGTAATTCATGTTAATTGGAATATAAAAGATTTGTTTTTTAAAAAAAATCATTTCGTTAATGAATTTGTTTTTTTTTTAATTTATATTATGGGTCACTACTACGTTATAATAAATTCTTTTAATATGAAAATATATTTTACATTTTGGATATATGAAATTGTTTGAATTTTTCAACAAAATTTAATTTTTTTATCCTTCCATCATTCTGATTACCATAAGTTTGATTTCTCTCCAATTCCTGGTGCAACCTTGAAGATCGCCTTCGATTGTCCTTCTCCAAGTTTGTTTCTTTGTGACGTCTAGCCTGTCACGGCGTGCTGTGCCTGAGTGAATGTCCTACGAATCGCTACTTCTATTTCTTTATTTTTTTCTCCATAGGATATTCTTCACTCAAACTCCACAGGACTTCAATTCGTATTCTATTGGTACAGAATACTCTACAAAGAACCCATAGACATTTGTTAATGAAGATCTGTATCTTGTTCATGTCTATGTTGTGAACGAGCCAGGTCTCACTGCTATAGAAGAGAATCGACTTGATGCAAACATTGAAGATCTTTATTAACAAATATCTTTATAACTGTGATCACATGCTGCAAAACGTTCTTCGAGCTTTGCGATTCTGCTGCTTATATCTTTTGACACTACGCTACCCAAGTTACTTCTTCAATAACGGTATTTCCTGTTCCAAATACGATTTTAACAAAACTAAATTTTATTAAATTAATTAAAATATTAATCTTATATGACGCAACAATCAGTTAAGGTCAAATGAAGGGTGTTTTTTCGTAATCAAGTTTAACAAACTTCGTTCATTTCTGCATTTATCATTTCTTTTAAATTGACAATTGAATCTTCCCATTGTTGGACGTTGCAGCGCTGTTCGAGCCTTAGCCTACTCTGAACTTGCTCTCCAGTTGACGCGGTGTTGTGTTTTTCTCTTCCATCCGAGCAATTCCAACCTTCTGGCGTCCTTCGTAGATACAGTTCTTCCACTGTTATCGTGGCTTTCCGGGTTTTCTCCTTCCATCTGTGTTCGAATTCAGAACCATTTTCGGGAGAAAAGAAGTTGACAAACAATGTACCGGGCATATTGAAGTCTTTGTACTCGGAATTTTGTGACGATATCTGAATATTTCAACAGTTTACACAGCTCATGGTATTATCTTCTGCGTCACACCAGAGTCGTTCCCGGTTCCGTATATACTTCGGAGCAGCTTCTTCTCAAATATGCAGATCACCTCTCTATGGTGGTCCACGTTTCGCTAGCGAATTTCAATGTTGGTTTCATCCTGTATAGACCATATTCCTCTTTATGGTTGTTTCACAATGCCTCCAAGCTTTAAAATCTTGTCAGGCCAACAGTTACCACTGCCTATTGATGGAAAGTTGAGCACGAGAAATATTTGTTGTAAATATATTGGTTAATGGTTTGTGGGCGAAAAACCTGCTCATGGATTATAGTCCTTATAAATAAAATATAAAATATGTGAACAAGATAATTGTCCAGATGTATGAAAACGTGTCATTATGTGTATGGTTGACAGCCAATCAGCCTTACGCCCTCCACGTAATTCGCCCTAGCCCCCCTTCCTTTCATAATTGCTAGCCCTAACTAACTTATTGCTTTCTATATAATATTTGAAAATTTTTTCTTCACGCACATTATGGGATAGGATAAAAGTGTTTATTAGGCCCACCCTTTGGCACCGCACACTATGGCAGTATAGACCTATCCGCATTCCAGGAAAGGTTAAATGCTCTGTAATATGCACAATTAATAAGAATTAAATAAGTGAATGATGGCATAAAGGAAGAGGTTATAGTTATCGAAATTTGTACTTCATCCCAGATTTAATAAATAAATTATAGCTAAGCTTTGATAATTATAACAAGCAGGCGAGGCATTCACTCCTGAGTTAAAAATTCCAATGGGAAATAATTCAAATGTGAATTCGAATCCATTGTATTATTAAGAATAGTTCGTTTAAATCCAACGGAATTTAAAAAATATTTTAATTGATTTTTTTATGATTTTCCTTTTTGTACAATGATTTAGTTCCAAATAGTACTGATTGTATTGACTTGTGCCTTAGACAAGTTTGTTGTTGTAAGATAGATTTGACTACTGTATAAACTTGTATAAAACATAAATATTTGTAGTTTTCAAAAATTAAATAGTAAATAATAAACACAACTGTAAGCTAATAGCTAAAATATAATCAAAATCTGTATTATTCAAGAAATAAAATGAAGTGCCGAATGACAGCGATCTCTTTTAATTGTAAGTTTTATTTATTGAGAATGTTTTCGTCGATCTTTTATTAAATAAGGGTTTTTTTTTTAAAATCGCTTGAAAGAAATATGCTAACGAAACTGTATCAATATAATGAAATACCAAAGAAATTCTTTAACAGTTTACCAAGTAAGAAGATAATACTTCTTTCTTAATATTAACTTAATTTTTGTTTTTATTACTTTAAAAAAAATTCATTTATATTTAAGAATGAAAAATGAACAACAATTTCTTATCATTTGTTAAACGCGAGTTACCGCATTTCAACCCTATTGTCAATGGAGCGTCGAAAAGGCCGTTTAGCAGCATCGAGTGTGCGCCCAGAAAAGAACAGCAAATTTCGCTCAGGTTGAGAGGAATGGAAATTAATTTCCGAACGTCATGCAAAATTCTTTTGTATTTTATTTTACGAGCAGAACATCTCTTTAATTAATTATTTTCCATAATATTTAAATTCCATTGTAATTTATTGCGCTTTGCCATTTGAATTTGCAGTAGCTGAAGTTATAACCAAGTTAAATCCATTGAGTTTTAACTAAGTAAAGTTGTTCTCTTTTTTTCCTCTTATGGAAGAAGAATTAAACATTGATCCATATTTTGCGCGCTCCGAAGATCACTTTTCAGTCTGTCGTCTTTTGCACAAGTTGAAGAAGATAAATGAAGGCGGCTCAAATTTGCAACAACGATACTCTTTATTTTTTATGCACACTGCCACTGCTGCTCAAGTGAGATTATTACTGAACTGACATTTTCTTCTTCTGCTGGCCTGCCAGAACAATACAAATAGATTAAGAGCACGCAATTCAGCCAGCACACAATGTATAGAGTTTCCAAGAGTTGCAAAAGTGAGCCTTACGAAATTTACTCAAATTAACTCTACGAAAATATTTGCATTTCAATTTTTTTTTCTCCAAGCATTTGTTCATTTCGCATTTCAACGGATATTTCTTGGTCTCGGAACATGATCATTTCGGTCTGTTCAAATTGCTTAATAATGTGATTATAATAAATGTTCGCTAAGACAATGTTTGCTGGTGGTGATGGGTTTTTGCAAATCAGGTAATCACTGTTTGGCAATTTATGTGGTCCAAGGTTCTAATTTCCTTAAACGCAAATGCTGATTAGTAGGGTTTGCCAATTTTCTTTAAATAATCATGTTTAGGAAAAACGAAATCATGTTTTTCGTGATATGAACATAGTTTCATAACGATATAAATATTCCATATAAAACAAATTTATGAAATTTAATTAAAATTAATTAATTATATATTTTTTTTAAATTTATTATACTATATTAAATTCATACCAAAAAGTGGTGAGTGTTTCAAGATTTAAGAATCATTATTTAATATCTTTTTTATTTTATTTATTTATTTGCTTCAACAGAAACGACAATATGATGTGTTACATCAGTTAAAGTTTAGTTTATAGGTTCTTATAATTATAGATATAAAATTAGAAATAAAACTACAAATGTTACTGATATTCATCATTCTATAAATTGAGGTAGCGTATCAACATCATTGCAAATTTCTGACAAGGAGATCCTCTACCGAATCTACATCAATTAGATAGTTGTATAAAGATTTCATAAAAAGAACTAGCGAATCTTTGTTAATAGTAGGCGGTAATCTATTCCAAAAAGGAAAAATAAAAGGAACGGCGTTGGCATTCCTCTAAATTCATACAAAAAAGAAGACTTTGTTGCAACAAAGTCAGCTGTTGAATTTAGCGAGCTGTGCTTCTAGCTGGCGCACGTTGAATATGTTTCTTGAAAGATAACTTAGACTCCACTATCACACCAAATGTATGCGAAATCAACCAGGACTGTAAGAGCTGTAAATCATGATAAATAGCATCCTTGATCAACTCTCTATTCGGCGATGAGTAAACAATAGCTATGTCATCCGCATAACAAAAAATTTTTCCTTTAAGAGGCAGATTAAAAATCTACAGCAAATTTGTTTTTTTTTCAAGTGTTTGTGTTAACTTTCTTATTCATTTCAAAAGATAACAGGGGAAACTTGGGAAAAGTGCCATACTTTTTGAAAGAAAATTAAATGTTTTTAACTTATTATAAATAATCCCTTCTTATAATATCAATATATTTTTATATTTTTACTCTAATTGAAATAGATATCTAAAAACTGACACACGTGCGGGAGAGATGGTTTTGAGACCGTTCACAACTACTGTAACCTGAAAAGTACTTTTTGCATCACTCAAGAAGTCTGATTTTGACCAGAAGAACATTTAATCAAGTCAGATTATTTTTGGATATTTCAATACAAGTGGTGAAATAGAGGTTATTTCAGCACGAATTTAAAAATAGGTAAATGGATGCTGTAATAACCTATTTCACATGTGTATTAAACACTATTTTGTGTAATTCTGAAAAATACCAGTTAATCGATAATTACTATTAAAATCGTTAGTATCGGTTTTTTTTTTCAAATTGTGGAATAAGTCTAATCCAATTAGAGGGAGGACCACCACTTACATAAATCTGAATTAATTGGAGAGTTATAGAAATAATCACATATCACTCTTAACTTTATCGTAGAGATTGGGTTATGACAAAAATATGTAATTTCATTAAGTTGGTGACTAATTTGGGTGAAAATTTTGGAATATTACCGCACACTGTGCTGTAAAGTAAACCGTTACAAAACCAATTTGCCTTTGTGATTGCTTAAACTAAGTTGTTTTTTACTGGATCAAAATTCTAAACATTAAAATTCCGCAAAATAATATTAATCTACAAATAACAGATTTAAAATTTAATTTAGTCTAACAAATACCGAGAAGACGTTTAACTCCCGTTAAAAACAATCAATTTCATCTGACTAAAGTCATAGTCTATAATCAATTGGTTTGAGCTCGTACTTGTTATTTAACTTAATTATTAAAAAAATCTGCCTCTGTGTCCTAGCGGTTAGTACCCTGGACATCCTCCTCGAGGTC
>JXOV01006246.1:526-20500 GCA_001014945.1 Clogmia albipunctata
CGTCATCCTGGTACAGCTGATAGACCGCCTCGTTGTGTAGGATCCTCCATTCGCCATTTTCGAATACTTTAAAAAGCTTTAAAAAAATATTTTTTTTAAAATGGTTTAAAGAAATTGAAGCATTTCACCGGTGTACGTTATCTTTTCAGTGCCCGATTTTCTCGATCACGTCGATCTGCAATTTTAAATGGTTCCTGAAAACGGGTATAATCAATTGAGTAAAATGTTCTGTATGTGTATTCGTGTAAATTAAAAGGGAGCGCGACAGTTAGGTGTGGGATTCATCATCATTGAGGAACTACAATCCATATTGGGTTCTGGCCTCTTCGATGGTTTGACTCCAATAGTCCCGGTTTACAGCAGCGGCCTTCCAATCATGGAATTCCAGCTCAGTCGCGTCCTGGTGCACGTTGTTCCCCAATCTTTGCGGTGGACACCTTCTTTTCTTGTCCCTGTGGAGATCAGAGATAAAATTCTTTTTTCTATGAATTTCTGGTGCATCCTTGTCACGTGCCCCGACCATTCCAGGCTTTATGACTTTTATGAACACGACGATAGGTGTATTGCTTTCTTCACAGTATAGATCTAAAATGGATTATAGTTATTTGTGAAACAAGGGTGTAAAGAACACTGTTTTTCAACGAGTGTGAAACATTCGAGCCGAAGGCGAGTGTTTCATCATTTCCGAGTTAAAAAAAGGACTTTACACCCAAGCAGGATATAAAGTTTTTTGCACTTCACTTATGAGCACGAGAAGGACAATTTAAAAATATTGAAAACATAATCATCACTTTTAAAAATTATTGTTTTTCTGTCAACATCCGAGAACTTATCAGATCACCCTCGTACCTATAAATTACAATAGAATTGAACAGACAGAGTGAAATAATTAAAATGTTCTCCGAAGAGACTGGTGAATTATGGACTTACCAAGAGCAAATTTGTTTCCTAATGTACGAATATCAGTTGGTTTAACTATAATTTCTAAATGGGTTAGTGCTCGTATATTTCCAGTAATTTGAGATTAAATTTGTATTACTATCAGGGTTTCATGACTGGCACATGGAAGTAAATTGTTCCCATTATTATGAAATTCATACTTTGTGTAGATCAATAGGTTTTGCATTCAGGATAATATAAGTTTGGTCTGACATTAAATTTAAACGAGGAGTCAGTAAAATTCCCAGAAACTTTACTTGGAAATGATAGCAATCAATTTCAGGATTCGGGTTAAAATAGTTGTGTGTTTGTTAGACTTAAAAAGTAGTGTCTTCTCATTTTGGAAATATTATTTATCTATTGGATTTTTGCAAGATTGCTGGCAATGTATTATCTATTATTCACACAATCGACTTCTAGAGCATTTTGCAATATACAGATAGTGAAATATTTATAAGAAATTTGTCCCAGTGTTATATAATTTTTGGACTTTCGTATCGAAATTTTAGCATCTGTAGATCGATTTGAGTTTCATAATCCGTCACTTTATCGCACTAGTGAAATATTTTGAATATGTTTTCAGCCGTTATATTGATTATATATTGAATTTATTAATTAGGTTTTCGTGAATAGAGGAAATTGCAAAAAAATATATTCTACTTGGATGTCTAATCCACTATATGATCGGGAACAATGAAAAACTCCCCTAACGGCATTTGTAACACAAATAACTATTATTTTCGCCCTTAGATTCATTCGCCTTTCTTCATATAATAAATATTTTATTTAACAATTTAATATTAGGCATGATTTCGCTTTTCCAGAACCATCTTCATCTTGTCCTCGCATCTTTTGTCGTCTATAGGTCTTACTGTTGCTTTCAGTCCTGGCAGGACCTTGTAACGATATGTAACTATATACCTTCTGGTTGAAGGAAGCATTTTATGTCTCTCTCTTAGAATGAGCTAGACGCTAACTCCTCTTTTTCATGACATGTTCATGTATTCATTTCCCCTCCATATCTATTGCAGTATAGTTTGCTCTTCTTCGTCCAACGATTTGATATGCCTATATAGACTTTTAGTCCGAGTCTTATTTCTTTTGAATATACAAGATATCTCTAATTACCAGAAACTTTAAACTTCTTTATAAGCTAATAAAATCTTCGGAGTCAAGGGTTCGATCTCTGGGCGGGTAGGATTGACTGGTTCCTTTTTCAACTGGTCTAGGTGCTATTAATTGACTAATAATACACCGAAAACAGATAGTCACCGAAATGTCAAAAACCCGTTGGTTGGGGTTCAGACTCGCCATGTTCCTTACAGGAATTGAAAGGGGAATTTTTTTTTAGCTAATACAGTTATAAGAAAAGCCAGATGATTTTTTAATTATTCAAAGTGTGCATTGTGTAACATGAATAAGGATCCGATTGTTTTATGGTTTCAAAGTTATACAAACAGACAATCGGTCAATTTTGTCACTTACCGACTGTATAGTCTAGTCACTAGTGCAAGGGCTCCCAAACTTTTTCAACCCGCTGCGCCCTTGCAAAGGTAAAATTTTGTCACGTCACCCCTATGACAAATGTACTCCTGGAGCTTAAGAGCTAATTTTGTCTATTCTTTTTGAGACTATAACCAAAACTACATCAAATCAAAATAAATGAATCTTATTTTAAGGCCTCGCTCACAAGAGAGTTCAATAAGATTTTTTTAATCTTGTGCTGTGAATACTGGTGGAGCTATTTTTCGAGATTTTTAGTTCGAGGTACGTTGAAAAATAGATGGTCCATTGAAAGATCTATTAGCTCTTATAAGACAACCAGTTTTAGTATGTCCCTAATGTTGACTTGGGAAGATAAATGTTTATCAAATGCATTCTATTGGTTGCTAAATGAGAACCTAAGCTCTATCCATGATTCTTCGACTGTTGGAGACTGGTACCAGCCGATAGAATAAGCGCTTCTGTAATTGTATGAGGTATTTCGCATTTTGTGCACCCTTTAAAATGCTTTATGTTTTGTTCATTTTACAAATTTTCTGCGAAAAAATACAAATAGTTTCTGAGGCATAGTTGGAATGTGGAAAAACTCTCGGCGCCTCAAAATACTTTCCACAGGGCGCCACGGCGCACAGTTTGGGAACGCCTGGTCTAAGGGTTAGCCCTGAATTGCATCCTTGGGGGATCAATACAATTGCGAAATAATATTTCTAGCGTGTTATAAGTAGTGGCGTAAAAATATAAATAAAATGGGTGGATTGGCTCGATCCGGTGACCTACAACCGGTCTAGGTGCTATTAATTGACTAAAAATGCACTGAAAACAAATAGTCACGAGAAGTCTAAACACCCGTTGCTTGAGGTTGAGACTACCATAAGTTCATTAGTGGAATGTAATGGGAAATATTTATTTTTTATTTAACTAAAAAATAAAAAAATCATGGCTTTTAGATTCTAAATTAATTATGAAAATTAATTCAAAAATAGCAATGAATAATCAGAATTAATTAGTTTTATTTTGAAAACTTGTTTACGAATTTGCATATTGTAAAATTGTATGTAAAGTATTTCATTACCCACCTTGGCGATAATTATTAATCAACTATGATAAATCCCCTTTTTCAAACTCTAAATTTTATGTAAATTTGTATCATATCTGTAAAAAATTTGAAAATTGAAAAATTGCGATCGAGATCCGTGACACTTCCGTCATAGAATGAAATAATCTATAGAATGTTTTGCACTGCTTACTAATTCAAAAAGTTTCAGAAGAGTTCTAGTTAATCTTATTTCCAGAAATATTTAAAATAATACTATTGTATAAGACATTAATAAGGATTTCGCTATGTTGGTGGGTTATTAAGAAGAGGAAAAGCTAAATTAGTAATGGCATATTTCATTGCATTTATAATAATAATAATTAATTTATTAGCGCCGCTAGGGCCTTATAGATTCAAATAATACATTTCATTAGACACTAAACGTGCGCCACCTAGAAGCTCAGCAAGCTGAATTCATACAAAAAAAAACAGTTTGCTTTGTTTACAACTCTGTTTTAAACTATGTCAGCTTTGTATTGTGTCTGGAAATTACCAAATTGACACGTTCGCCATCTAGTGGAATATTTTTGAACTTAGTGAATTAAATTTAAAATGGAAAATTTTTCTTTAAAACACGTTTTAAACAGGATCTGGAAGATGTGTCATGGATAAAATAATGGCAGTTATCAGATTTTATAGTAAACCTTCTTAAAATTTGAGTTTTACCAAAATTTTAATTTAAATACATTTATTTGCATTAGCATTGGTTTTGTGTACAAATATAATTTTAATATTATTATTTCTTTACGTTGTTTTTCGACAGGGTTTAGCACTAGTATTTCATTGCATTTATAATAATTTCGCTTACTGTAATTTTTGCATTTTAAAAATCCATCCATACCTGAATCTAAACTGTAGTCTCAGGTGAAACGAAATTTAATGGAGTTTTCGGTCATATGATTTAAGTACGGTTTTAAATATTGCATAGCGGGGAAAATTTTGGCATTTTGAGAGCAGACGAAAAATTTCTAAATTAATCCGAAAGTCCATTAACCTCATTCTGGATTATTTGTCGATTATGTTTATTTTATAATTAGGTATGTGGAAATTAGAAGGATGTTTAGGTTTGTTTTGGGTAGTTTAAGGTTTCTCGGGGAAATTGGAATAAATATTTTAATTTCAATTAATTTCTCTTGCTCTATTAAACAAACATGAAAGAGTAAAGTAAATTGAATTTAGCACTAGAATAAATCAAATAAACATATTTTTAATGTCGACCATAAAACAACAAAATAATAACCTGTCAAGTCCATAAACAATTTGGTATGTAATTTGTGTGTATGTGGGAAAGGACTTGATGGCCTGAAAATGCGATCCTAATTACAGTAATTATGGTGGGGGAGGGGTGTGGTTAAATTCACACCTTAATTTGCAACTATATTTATTTTAGTGACGTTCTTGGTCGCTGGCTCGATGGCAAACAGCATTATTACGGAATGCATTTACATGATTAAACCCAGATACTGTGTGGCATTGATTTATTGATTCTTTTTCGAGGAACCGACTCTTTCATTGCATTCTGCAGCAGGCTCTGATAATGTTTGCTCATGGTTTTATGTGCTTTACTTGTGGATGTTATATGGGAGGAGGAGGGGGAGGGTGGGGAGGAGGTGTTTGTATTTAGTTGTGGGAAAACTATGAACTGCTTGGGATGTTTTATGGCTGGAAGCTCCGTTAAACATACATGCTGCTTCTGCTGTTCTTCTTCTCCTGCTATTGGCAGAGATTTTATTTTATTGCTCTGTATAATGTATAGAACTCGTGCTTCTTCTCAATTTTAATCATTGTTGTCATTTATTCGCAATAAATTCAGTTTCACCGCTTTTATCGGAATATTTGTTCTTCTCCTCCAAAGAGCAGCCACTTTGTTAAGCATGACTTTTATAGACGCTTGTGATCTACAAATTCACTTGAAAATTGCCACATTACATGATGACTTTTCTTTCACTCAATGTTTTTGATTTTAATGGGTTTTTATTTCGTAGAGTGATACAATTTTCTTGCCAATTTCCTTTCTTTAGTTTAATGGGATTTAACATATAGGGTTTTCCAGTAAGAGGTTTCATTTTAATACAGTAAAAGATCCTAATTCGCGGGGTTAAAATAAATCAAATAAGAAAACTGCAATTAGGGAAATATGGGATTATACGTTTCAAGATGGAAAAATATTAAACCAATATGAAATTAAGATATGAATTTTATTAATAAAATTTTAACAGATTATATTTATACTAATTAATTTTGATTGAATACTGAAGTGTATTGACCGACCTCGTAGCCGATGTGGTAACGTATCCTGCTGCCTCTTCGGAGTCAAGGGTTCGATTCCTGGGCGGATAGCATTGACTGGTTTCTTTTTCAACTGGTCTAGGTGCTATTAAGTGACTTATAATACACTGAAAACAATAAGTTAGACTCCCCATGTTCCTTACAGGAATTGAAATGTTTCCGTGAATTATTATAATAATGTTATTCATATATTTATTTATGAATAAGGGATATAATCCTCTAGTTGGTTCTAGGCCCACCGTACCAATTTAATGATTAATTATAATCTTAAAGTTTAAGCAATGGTTATAAACAAATTTAATTTTGAGCATGTCAAATTTCTTACAGAATACGATGGAAAATTATAAAAATTTACTAGAAAAATGTTGTAAATTTTAAAAACGTATTTTACACCAGAGTAGGGCTAACAATTTTTAGTAATCTTAAAAGCACTAAATTAATTAAAAATATTTGCCGTTAGATCAATCAATCAATCATAATGGCGCTGTTTGCTTTTTTGATTATTGTAAATTAAATTGTAATTTAAATCAATATAAGGCTATTACTATAATTTACTTACATTACAGTAAAGTAGATTTATTTCTGATATCTACGTAATGTGCCAAAACTTAAATAAAAATAGCCAAATTATATACAGATGGCTGTTGAAACGGTAAATATTAAAATTTTAAAACAGGAAACGTTAATTAATTTGAAATAACGGCCCGGCATAGCCGAGACCAATATTTTGTGTAGTTTAAGGGCAACAATGGCGACCAAATTTTGACTTTGTGTCAAAATTTGTTGGATGGTTTATGATATTTTTTTCACTAGTGAAATAAAAATTGAAAATTTTGACTGAGTGCAATAAAGAGAAACATTACGAAACTCAAATGAATATCGAGAAGCGTATGTTTCGATACGCGAGTGCAAAAAATACTTTAATCCTATCCTTTCATAAAGTGCCTATTGATAATTTTTAGTTATTAATATATCTATAGCAATAGGGCCAGCAATTGCGATAGGAAGGAAGAGCTAGGGCGATATACGGGGAGGAGCGTATGGCTGTCCATCTTACCTTTGGTGATACGTTATCATTCATCGTTATAATGATTTTATTCACATATTTATATATGAATAAGGGCTATAATCTCCGAGCGAGTTTCAATATGAGCTACTGGCGGCCTACTAAAACATTTTTAATATTTCGAATATATTTGGGATAACTACCCTTATCAAGAGATCGTTTAAATTGCCCTATAGTGGAGAAAATAGATGCTTTTATGACTCTTGATCTTTGGGGCGTTTTTATCGCATTGTCGTAAAACTGATTCCAGTATTTGCAAATCTATTATCACAGAAAGTTTAAGGTTGTTAAAAGTAGTATTGTTTCAAAATTTGAAGTACTTGCGACATTTGGGTGCGTTTATAGTCTTAACTGATGGTGTATATTGATACAGAAATATGTATGGTATTTATATTCTTTTGAATAGAAAATCAATGTTATTTTAGAATTTTGGTAATAAATTTTTCAAATTTAGTAAAATGGTTTCTATCTTATGTAATGAAATAGTTAATGTTATGTGTAATAAAATATAATACATTGGTTAAGGGTGGATATTACTTGTAAAGTACATTTGCAATTACTTTGTTGTAATAAAATTGTATTATGCAAAAGTAAAGTATAATACCGGAGAAATGCAAATTGCATAGTCGTTGCAAATAGTTTGTGTTATTGCTGGATTACAACCTTGGTTAACGGCATTACAATGAAGGTTCAATTTGCATTTTCCTCGTCTACTTTCTACCTAAACAGGAAAGGTATTTAAAAATATGAAAGTCCCATCACATCCATATCAATATAATTCATTCATTTAGAATATTGGGGTTTAAAAGTTATATTTCAATAATCTCTACATGAGACTATAATAATAAATGAACGAAAATTGCCGATTATAAAGGAAATTTTGCAAAGATAGACATATTAGCTTAAGTAAAAAGTTCGTTCGGTTTTTTATTGATTTTTCAAAAGGTGATAATTTTGTTTACACTCATCCGATTAAGTAAAACATTCGCCGTTTTGTTCGTTAACTTGTTGTCAACGACAATCTGTTGATCAAAGATGGCCTCTTCTGGATGAGTGATGCCTTCAAGCGGTCCAGTTGTTGGCAGTAGAGGGCCGAATTGAACGTTTGGTCATAAGGGAGCAGCTCGTAGTAGATGATTCCTTGCCAATTCCACCAAACACACAGCAAAACCTTCCTGGCCGTCAATCCGGGTTTGGGACGATTGACTGCGCTTTGACCACGACCGTTTGCACTTGATGTTGTCGTAAGTGACCCATTTTTCATCGTCAGTCACAATCAGCTTCAGAAATGGGTTCGATTTTATTGCGATTCAGCAGCGATTCGCAGATAGAAATTCGGTCCATCATGTTTTTTGCGTTAATTTGTGTGGCATCCAAACATCGAGCTTCTTTTTTAGTCCAAGGCTATGCAAATGATTCCAAACGGTTTTTTGGATTATCTTTAGTTCCTCACTCATTGAATAAGTGCTCAAGTGCCGGTCGGTTTCCACTATTTTCATGATTTTATCGCAATTTTCGACGACAGGCCTCCCGACGCGTGGTGCATCTTTGACATCGAAATTACTTAGTAAACCACTTTTGGGCTAGACGTTTGTTTCCAGTATCGGGCCCATAAACTAAATTAATTTTTTCAGCTGCTTTTTCGCCTTGATCGAAGACAAATTGTATAATAGCGAATTTTCTCTTTGCTGCTGTCCATCTTTGCCAAGCGCTTACAACCTGCCGAGCCAATTAATCAAAGACAAACTTTTAGTGCGAAAAAATACCTTTTCAGCGCCGTACTGCATGACATGATGTGATACGTAACACTAGAACTATGGACAATAATGCCATCTCATCTAAAAACCGAACGAACTTTTTACTTAACCTTTTATTTTAATATGGAAAATGCACTAAATCTCGCAAAACTCTGGATTTTAAAGAAACGTAGACTTTAATAATGCCTTATTTATCGACCTTGAAGTGTGGAGTACATTCACCATTGTTCAAAATGATTTCCTGGAATTCTCTTTAAGGAGAATTTTGTGAATAATTTAATAAAAAAATTCTTGTTGATTTAAAGAAATTTTGACAATCATCCCCCCTTCATCCAATAAGACATTGATTTGGATCAAAGCTTGTCGTCATTTTGCTTTTTCCTCTAATTTGACAAATTTACGGAAAAGAAAGTTAGGCTAAACCCTTTCATAACTTTCGGGCGAAAAATCAGCTTTATCTGACCCAAATAACCATTTCCAATTTCTGGACCAGTTCCCCCCAAAACAGGGTCAGCTTAATTTATAACTTAATAATCGCTTACTCAGGGGTGACTTTTTAGTTTAAATAATACTGGTATTTCACATCCCGAGGGAGGAATTATCTTTTGATAACTTTTGTCCATGAATAGAAACAGAGTTTGAACCACCTCTTAAAGTTGGCCTTATTTCGAGTAATCAAAGGAGGATAAATGCAAGCTTTTCATATTTAAGAGGAAAATTAGCAAATTCCTTTTAAGTGGATTTTTAATGTTTTATCTATTAAGAGAACAAGTCACGACTATATTTTTGAACTTCCGCAACATATTTTGCAAAACAATTCGAAAACTTTGATTAGAAATACTATTGCTCAATCAATGGTTAGTGTTCTTAATAATTATTTATACAAGTTAAAATCAGCCTTTTTAAACGAAAAGACGATTGTGAAATACAAGCCGAAAAAGAGTTGTTCGTTATTTTCAAGAAAACAGATTCTACACCCAAGCAGAACTCAATTTTAAACAATCCTATTTAAAATGCTGTATAAACTAACATTTGGTTGGTTTTTTTATTTAACTAGGCATTATTAATCATTATGATTTTTTAAAGTCACGAGTGAAATGAGTGTTTTAAAGCGATACTAGATTGTGGCGCCCGGATTCTTGCCATTCAAAGCAAGCTTTGTCTGTGTTTCGTTAATCATTGTGTAATTGGGATAAGTGATTAGCTCAATATTGTTTCACATTGAAAACTGGTTCTGTGTACTATTTTTTTATGAGATAGTTTGCTGTGTACCATTCTATTACACAATTAACCAGTTCATTCAATGGATATTGAAACCGATGAAGAAAGTTAGAGAGAGGATAATTAGGAGTTAGGATAGGAATTTTTTCAAATACAGAAGTTTAAACGAAATTATAAAGAATAAAAAAGAGGTTATTATGAAAGCGTAGCCTGTAAACTATGACCGGGATTCGAGCCCGGGACCTCCTAGGAATAGGACAAGTGCGCTTCCAACTTGACCACAGAGGCACTTCGCCCCACATAATGAATCATCCAAATATCAAATAAGTCGCAAATTAAATCATGTTAAACTTCTTCTTCTACGACTCAACAACCGTTACTAGTCTAGGACTAACCCATTGGTTTTACGTAATCTAAGTTAACAAATGCCCTATCTATTCATTTGACAATTGAATATCATGTTTTAATGAATCATTATTTGTTATGATGTGATTAGCGCCATGAACAAATGATTCTATACAAAAATCGGTCACCCAATAAATATACCAGAGCCAGTCCATTAAAATCTATGATCCATTTTCAAGAGCTGAGACCGACCCAAGTTAAATATCGAAAGCGAAGCACGCAACCTGCTTTTAAATTTCAGAAGTCATAATTTTATTGCTTTTAACGCAGATGGATAATCCAGAGTGTGGTTGCCATCAATCTAGAAATCAGGGCATGTTGTAACCAATGTCTCCAGCATAAATAGCGACGATATACAGAAGACGATGCTTCGGTAGGGATCGAACCTTCATTCTGTAAGCTTCAGCTTTTAACTTGAAACGTTGCTCGCGCCCTCTATGGTGACTCTTGTTCATAAATCTTTCCACTTAAAATTCTTTTTGTAAAATAAATTTTATCGTTTGAAAAATTCGTTTTATTAATTAATTAACATCAGCTCCCTAATCTTGATTACGTGTTTTGCTTTTACTTATTCGAATAAGAGGATTTTTTTTGAGTTTATTATTATTATTAATATATCTTATTTTATAATTATTAAAATGCAGGGTTGTCGGGACAAATATAGGAATTTGGAAAGGAAAAGACAGGTCACAGTGTTCTAAAAATTAATTCTGTCCACTACAATTCTTATTGACCATGTTTTATACAATATTTTGTGCATTTTTCAATAAATTGATTAAAAAATGTAAAAATAATCATCGGCAATTGAAAATTTAGTGAGTTTTATATGAATTTCATCAATTTGATAACAATCTTTGACAGTGTCATACTTTAATAATAAAGAAAACGCAAAAGCGCTTTGAAGAATTCTTTGAAGTATTATGAAAACGTCATTGACAGAAGAAATTGTATTAATCAGATCATCTTTTTCTTCTTCGCAGTATTTTCGACAAATTCTGGTTTGTTTCGGCAGTCACTTGTTGCAGCTTGGTCTAGTCAGATCCAATGACAGCTAACGTTAAAGCGTCTATCAAAGATAAGAGATAATCACCAAAGATTTGTTAAATTTCTACAAATAATTTAAAATCCGGCTTAAAATACATAACCTGACAAGCAAATAAACGCAATAAGAAAAGAATGTGTTTCTACTTAATATGAAGGTGATCTGTATTATAATAAGTATGTACTTTAAAAAGCAATATAGATATAACACTATAGTTAATAAATGGTACTTTCTACAGAAATGGGTTTTAATCACTCATGATTAGTTTTATCTCAGTTTTATATAATTCTATTTTAAAACAAAAATGCTCTACTTTTTCCGTAGTTGTTTCATTTTAAAACAGTTAAAACTATAAAATAAAAATATTACACAATTGACTCATAAAATTAGTATTCTAAAATGAAATATCCATCTTTGGATTTTTTACTTAGATTTAAAATACTCTTCGATGCAATTGATTAAACACATTCAATTTTTAATCAATTATTTCTCAATTCTTAATATGATGTGTTTAACAATTTTAGCAGTTTTGAAATGATTTTTTGAGCTGAATATTAAATTTAATATATTAAATAAAGTTATTATACTTGTACGTACTCTTAAAAAGCAAAAGTGCAGCCGAGACTCATTCTATTGTGTTAGCACACTCTTTGTTTTTTTTCCATATTATATATTTTAGGATCAAAATGGTTTATTATAAATATATGGGATTCATAATTAATAATTTTTTAAAATAAAGTTTAATGAATAGAAGATTTAGAACATAAAATATGTAAACCAATATTTTTCTGTTTCCCATAGTCATGAATTGGATTTAATATACAACATTATTCCTAATATTCATAATTTTATTTTATAAATTATAACTTTAATTTGTAATGAAATTACAATGTTAACATGAAATGTAAGCCTTGGATAATTAGAAGTATTCAAATGGAATAAAATGAAATTGTTAACAATAAAATTAATTTTGATTTTGAAAATTTGACTGCACTCAACCATTTGATCCGGAGTGTATATTGAATTATTTGTACTCGTACAATTTCTAATATTTACATATTGAAATAATTATACTCTACTTACTATTGACTCATGATGTATTTTAGGACAAACCGATTTTCTTGAATTTGTTTAACTGTTTAAGTGGAAATTTCTGCAATTAGCTTTGCATTGTATTTTTCTTTGATAAACACAAGAAATTCTGGGCATAGTTCTTGGTTAATTTCCATTACCAATTTGAAAGTGTAGAACCGCTTGCACAATTAGTTTTATTTATATGCTTGTAATGTAATAGATATTTCCCACTATAATTCAGTAGGGAACTTGGGGTGGTATTAAAGAATATAAATAATTATAATCAATGTATAATATATATTTAATTTAAGAAGCAATAAGAAGTTTTTGAATCACGAGCGTACCGAGAGTTTTAAATAAAATATATTATTTTTATGCACTTTTGTTACTTAATATTGATATTATGACACTCAATTTTGCTCTGTTAAAGTCGTTATTATAGCAAAAGTGCTTTAAAGAATTTTTTAAAGCACGTGTGCTTTTTCTTTATTATTTAAGTGTGACCTCCGTAAAAGAAATCCATTAAATTTATATGTACGCCACTTTCGTTGGTCGTGGTTTCACTGTGATTTGTCAGTGTAAAATAAAATAAGCCATCTATCGGAGAACTTATGAACTACGTTTTTTTGGGAGCACAATATGCATTTTTACAGAAATTCGATGAATTTTTAAGATTTTGTGTTAATTTAATTAAAATAGCATTATATTTTGTATAAAACACAGTCGATAAGAATTATTAAACACTCGGGACTTCTTGCATGCACAACCCTTGTGTTTAATAATCCCCTATTTAATCGACCTTGTTGTATAAATAACTATTATTATACTTACCTCGTTTCGTAATAGTATATTTCGATACGTGTGGTGAAATAGAGTTAAAATAGTTAAATGAGTGCAGTAATAACCCATTTCACATGTGTATCGAACGCTATTTTGTGTAATTCTGAAAAATTATCAGTTAATCGATAATTAGTAATAAAAACGATCGCAGCGGGTTTTTCAAATTATGGAACAAGAAAGACACAGCTCAGTCTAATCAAATGAGAGAGAATCATTACTTAAATAAATCAGAATTGATTGGAGATAGTTAGATAGAAATATTCCCATCTCACTTTAATAAACTTTATCGATTGTCATTTTAAATTTAAATAATAAATTTGTAGAAATTTGGTTATGGCAACAATATGTAATTTTATTAAATTGGTGACAATTTGCGTGCAAATTTTAAAGTAAATCGTTACAGAACCAATTTGCGCTAAGAAAAGACTACTTTTCGATGAGGAATTACACAAAAACCTTTTTCGGGTTTTAAGAAATTAACACAAAAATCGTAAAAGAATCATTGCCTGTAAAGGTCTTATATAATTTGGTGAAAATATCGAGTAACGTGTTGCACTAAAAATATTTATGACGGAATAAATATTAATAATGTAATTTCAATTTTATGTTATGTTACGAATATACATAATAGTAATTAGTGTGTAAAATTATATGTTTTTTTATAGGATAAATATTTTTGTTTTTTGCAATAAAAATAACTAAACTTGACTTTAAAAATATCTGAACTTTTGTGTTTTGACATTGACATAAATTTGTTCGTATTTTAAATTCACGTTGTCCTAATCTTAAAAAACCACATTTCAATTTTAGTAAATATTAATATTCTTTAAATATATTACATTAAATAATATTTTAATAATGAAAAAATAAAAAGAAACAAAGCTGCAAATTTTACAGATGCTGCTCGCACCATCCGATGGCAATTTTCGTGATTGCAATTTTAAAATTAAGATTGCAAAATGGAAATTAATCTCTAAAAAGGCCAAATTGCAATTTTGTTTTTGTTCAGATTGCAAAATAAAATGGTATATTGAAAATTAAATGGCAAATTACGAAACTCAAATCAGTAAAAAGAGGTAATTTTTGCGATTTTAAATATTATATTATTTAAAATTGTATTTAAATAATTAAATTTATATATTGAAAAAGTATAAACACAATTATTAAGTTAGAATTTCAATAAATTAAATTTTAAAATTTTCCAAACAATTTTTCTCTTCACTGTAGATAAAGTTAAACGTCTTTATAATTGAAATTATTTGAAATAAGAGGTTATTGTTCATGATGAAATACTCCCATAAAAAACTCATATTTGTTAATAATTCGTCAAGATTATAATTACATTAGGTAAACCATAAA
Organism: Clogmia albipunctata; assembly: GCA_001014945.1. Classification (NCBI taxonomy): domain Eukaryota; kingdom Metazoa; phylum Arthropoda; class Insecta; order Diptera; family Psychodidae; genus Clogmia; species Clogmia albipunctata. The sequence goes on from JXOV01006246.1 coordinate 15,118, forward strand.
AACTTATCACTTTACGATCAAAATACTAATAAAAATAATGCGCTTAAACATTCCTCCCGAAAAGAGCACTTTGTCCGTGGCGCGTCGTTTATTTTTATCAAACAAAAATGGAAACACCAGGTAAAAGTCTTATCATATACATTTATTATCAATTTTATGGACTAGAATTTGACTTTGGACAAGTAAGTGGCATATGCACGGCAGAGTTATTATCTGGTCAGAAAAGCGTTGCACGATTGGGCTCGACTGTGATGCGGGAATAGGGGCTATTAGCGCCGAACCTCTGTTGAACGTAGAACTTTTTGGAGGGACGACAGCCGAGGACCAGGAAGTACATTGCAACGCCGCAGAGGACGAGCAGAAGGATGATTAAGACTGCATTCATGGCTCTGAAGAGGCCTCTCGAGAAAGTTGAGCAATTTGTAATCATGTCAAAGGTTAAGTCGTCTATAGTTTTGTTGTTAAAGGACAAGGGCTTATCACAAACTCCATTCGTTTCAATAGTATCAGACTCTATTATCCATTTCAGGTCACAGTCACACACCATTGGACATCCTCTCAGGTCGATTTTAGCCAGATTTGGAGCATAAATCAGTACATCCTCATGAAGTTTTCTCAACTTTGTTCCAGTGAAAAGGATTTCTGTAAGGTTCTCAAAGATATGTTCCTCTGGTTCATAGTCTGATTCCACGGGATCAAAGGCATGCTTGTGGAATGCCGAAAAGTTTCTGGAACCTTGTAGAGATAGTCTTTGAAGTTTCGTAAAAGTAGACAAAGAACTAACGTCAATGAAGTTCATAAATGGCATATCCTCTAAAAGAAGTACTTTCAACATTTTCAGTTCCCCGGCATAGAAGTCTTTGTTGAGTTTTCTGATTGGATTCATGCTCAGGTCTAAGATTTTGATGGATTTTGGTAAAGAAGGAAGGTTACTCGTGAATTTATTGCCTCTTAATCGGACTTCTGTTAAAGAAGATCCAGCATGGACGTTAAGCCAGGTAAGATTGCAAGACTCTAGAATTAGAACTTCCATTATACTATGGTCTAGTTTTAAGTCATAATACAGGTTTTTATCAATCAGCATTTTGTTAAGGTCGTTCCCACTCATGTCCAATTGTAGAATGTTGGTTAATTTCCAGAAAATCCTGTCTGGCATCATGGAGATGTTATTGTAAGCCAGGTTTAGGTGGGTTAGCATTGTAAGATTGTCAAAAGCTCCACTTTCGATAGTTCCAATCAAGTTGAAAGCCAAGTTGAGAACTCTTAAGCTGGAAAGTCCCAGTAAATCGTCTGCTTTTATAATCCCAATTTCATTGTTATCCAATTTGAGAGTCGTCATCTGATTGGAAGTGCCTTTGAAGCTGGGTATTGAGGTTAAGTTGTTCCAGGAAAGGTCCAATAACTCAGTTCCATAGGGCAATTGTTTGGCCAGTAGTTTGTCGTTCGTCAGTCCCATAACGCTGCAATCAATCGCTATTTGGGGCAGGATAAAGGGAGCAGATCGGGTCATGTCGCAGTCACAGTAGCTTTCGGCAGTGTTTTCGTTATCATTATCACTCTCCACATTGTCGTCGTTCTCGTCCACGTCTCCCTCTTCCAGGGGCGTCAACAGTTTGTAGTTTCGCACACTCAGATCGCACCAACTTTTAATTGCATTCTCGTTTGCTGAATCGTCCCCAATTGACACGCCAATCTGCCAAATGGATATTGTCACAAATATTTTCACCCAAAACTGTGTCATTTTGGTCACTTAATTTCTCGGTTTTCTCACAAATCAAACTGAACTCATTTAGCTTCGTTCGTTCTACAACACCACACCTGTCCCGTACTTTTCCGCACTGATTGTCCAACACCCAGTATTTTTAATAAACCAGAGGGAGATAGAGAGCAACTGGGAGGGAGCGCGACTTTTTATCTAATCTATGACATCATTCCTTATCAATATAAATATTAATCAGAGCGGCGAGCTTATGATTAAATAAAATTTCGAGAATCGCGTTATCAGAGACCGACACCAAAAAGCAAACGGAAGAAACTCCAGATTAATGTGAATTATTACACCGTACGGATTCATGCCAAGTTATTGCAATTTTTTGTTTGTAAATAAGAGATGATTGTAAATATTGGGAGAGAGAATCAAATTTGGATCTTTTGAGATAACACACAATGTCGGCGATTGTAGTAAAGTGTAGTAAAGTTACGCATACTTTCTTATTGGGTACTGATAATGATTCATATCGTAGGCTTGATAAGGTTTTAGATTTTTTGTTACTAAAAATACACCTCTGTATCTATAACCGCCCTTGAAGAAGAGACAGTTTCGGTTGTCTGTTATTGGTACTCTTTGTTATTTACAAACAATTGTTTCACTCGTTTGAAACAGCTGACTTAATACGCCTTTAGAGCAAGTATTGACTATTTTGGTGAAATACACTTCAAGTTCTATCTGCCATCGGACATGATTACCCTCGATATCTTAAAAGTTCCGAGAAGAATTCCAATATGATTTCTAAGTTACACATACTCGTATATTTGTTTTATCGGCTTCTTTATATTGCGGAAGAGTTTTGAATATGTAGCAATAACCCTGTAATGCCAATATTTTCTATTGAATTCCGAAAATTTCCGTAAAATACAATGACTCTTAGAAATGAGATTCCGAAAAATAAGATAATTTTGTAGTGCCTTGAACTTATTGTGACTATTAGTGCTGTTTTGGGATTTGAAGGACACAACAATATATGTACCATATGATCGGATCGAGGCGGCAAATGAGAGCAATCCCTTTGTCTTGTATGATTGGTTTTGCGTTCTCTGGTTTGGTTGTTGTAAGGTTATTTGCAGGCACATGCACTTGCTATGACGGGTGACTTTTTGTAAAATGAATTTTGATTATTAGATTCCTTGCATATTTAGAAATTCAAGTAGGTGACATTGAGACGGGATATGTACGTAGATTGGGATTTCTCCTTTCGATTTATGGTTAAGAGTTTTTAACACGGATTATTTAGGAAAGTATATTAAAAATTTATTTTTAATATAATATAAATTCTCAGCGATTTAATCATGATTAATTGGAAATGAGTCGATTGTAAATCCGAGGTTCAGACTAACTTGATGTAGTTGCGGTTTGAATTTAGGAAGAGTCATAAAGAAGAAGATTTTGAAGGACCTTCTAAAATTACGTTCTGCATCGGGTAGAAATTCAAAGAAATAACAGTCAATATTTTAATAAATAAGCTCAAGTGAAGTAGACCCACCTCATAATTACATTTCAGTATATGATATTACTCGTATGAAAAATGATTTTTATGAAGTGTTTAAGATTTTTAATTAATAAATGCTTATTTCAAGCTAGATTTTAAATTTGTTTATAATTATTATGAAGAAAATGCTTAAATTGAGTCAAATACATATACAGTATGTACTAATAGCCAGTGAGTTATCGGAGGATGACTGTTCGAATTCACTGGGGTAGCTTTATATGTATATAACTCCAAATAAAATGTTATTATTTGAAAAATTAGAGGAGTTTACTGTAGAGGCGCTTTGTTTAGAAATATTCAAAAACATTGCCAATATTTATTTCTTACTTAATTAATCACTTTTGAAAAGTTCTAAATTTGTTGTTTCTCTCTTGTTCTTGTTGACTCTCAGTATAATATTTAAAAAAAATTGGATTAAAAGAAAGATTCTTAAACCTTTTTCAATTAAAATTCTAATTACATTTAATCGGTAAAATTTAGCCGATTTATTCTTCATAAAAAGATCATAACTGTTGACTGCTTACATTGAACAATGAATATGAATTTGTGCGGCTTTATGGAAAATTTACTTTGTAGTAATTATTAGTAAATAACGCTAAGCTATCGAATTATGAATGGTTTAATGAATAATTAATTCTTACCGAAGGACTATCAGTGCAGGGAGAAATCACCCTCACAACTTATTCCCGTGTTTTCTCTAGTCCATGAATAAATAAGTATTTATACTAACCTCACGTATTACTAATATAGCACCTCTCCTGTAAAGTGGCTAAACCTATACTGCCCTCGTGTGTGGTTTTCGTACACCTGTACAATTATCTTATTCATGTATTTATATGTGAATAAGAGCTATAATCCCCGAGCGGATTCTGCGACCACCAACCAATAACCAATATACCAAATTGTAAATTTAGTTCAGAATATCTATAGATGTGTGCATACATTTTCAAACTATCAAAATTTTGAAAACTAAAAAGGGAAAAATGTCATAAAAAACATAGTTAATATGTTTTACTTATGTAAAATTTATATTTTAATTTTTTCTGTCAAATATATTTTTATAGAATTTTTAAAGAATTCTTTAAATTACTAGCGATTTGTTCTTTATTATTAAAGTGTGTCCCCAGTGAAAGATTTTCGTAAATTGATAAAATTCATTTAGAAATCAGTTTCGTTGCTGATGGTACAACTGTATTAACNTTTTAATTTTTTCTGTCAAATATATTTTTATAGAATTTTTAAAGAATTCTTTAAATTACTAGCGATTTGTTCTTTATTATTAAAGTGTGTCCCCAGTGAAAGATTTTCGTAAATTGATAAAATTCATTTAGAAATCAGTTTCGTTGCTGATGGTACAACTGTATTAACTGTATTAATTTCGAGAAAGAAATGATTTCGCCAATGAATTACGACTACTTAAACTATGTGCAGGACGATAAGCATTATTAAACACACGGGCCTTCCTTATAACTCTCGCTACGGTCGTGACTAAAGAATCCCCATGTACATTATTGTTTTAACTTATCGTCCTAGTTGTATAATCTTGTTTTTGAATTATTTTAAAAAGTATAATAGTAAACAATTATAGTTAAGATTAAAGTTTTGCATATATCAATAGAACGTATGAATAATCTTTAGTAATATTACTAGTAATTGCGATCAACAAGTTAATATTTGAAGAATATTTTCCAGATGTTTGTGTAGTATAAAGTTTACTTAGAAGAAAAGTGTAACTGATATGACTTTTCATAAACAGTTTTAATTCACTAATTCTAATAACAAAAGATTAAAAACATAGATAAAGTATAATTAAATTTTAAACAAGAAGTTTTTTTAGATATATTTTAATTAACTTTTAAATAGACTCATTTGAATGTTTAGGCTACGTATTTGTCAAGAATTGACTGTTTATTTTTTTTATCTGTAAACAAACTCTTAGTACGAGTATGTTAAATGTTATTTTTTTATTCATAAAATTTTGGAATTGGAATTTGAAATTGTAAACAATAAAAACATCTATCTACAAATCGAATTAACTTAATTTTAACATTCATGTTTTAAAGGACCCTCGTGTTTAATACGAGTAGTACTTGTTGGGAATTGTTCAAATAACCTAC
>JXOV01006253.1:1705-12061 GCA_001014945.1 Clogmia albipunctata
TTGAATAAAGTATAATACAATACCCGCAGACAATTACAAATCGCGTAAATACACAAAATTAGTATTTTTTACCAAAATTAAACTACTAAAAATTATAATTTTTAATCTTAGTAGCGTAGAATGAAAATATATTTTGACGTTTTTCATGTCTCTATAATAAAGTAGGTCATGATTTATTGATCAATTTAAATTTTTTCACATTAAATGACAAAAAGTAAAGTTCATTTAAGAAGATTTGATTATGGCTTTTAAATGTGGTTTAAATGATGAGTACTATCACGGGCATATTAGTGACAAAGTGCAAGGTTGTCGTGATATTTTAAAAAATTGAGACCAAAAGCTCTATTCACTTGACAACTTCTTCCCTTAATTGTATGTGTTTAGACCTTAATTTAGGACTGGGTTGTCTTCTTATTCTTTACTTCATATTTCGCGGAAAAATAGCTAATATGCGAATTGTATAATATCTTGTAAAAAACTAGTTGGAAAAACGCATAATTAAACACTCGTATCTATTAAAGAACTCTAATCGATTTTAATTATGGTTCATTTTTCCCACACGTTATTTAAATAACGATTATGCATTTTAGTAACTTAAAAATGATATTATGAAACTTAAATTTGTTCTGTCAAAAACGTTTTTGTAGCAAAAGTGCTTTAAAGAATTCTTTCTCTTCGCTACGCTCGTGAATTTAAAGGATTCTAGTGTTTAATAATGCTTATCTTATCGACCTAATTGTATAAATAACTATTAGAAAAGATCAAAACGGGAACGAGATCCTGGTTGAGAGAATCTACTCAAAGGCAGATCGTTGGAAACAAGTGGAAAAATAATCAAAAAATCGATTGAATTGAATAAAATGCGTTTAAAATTACATATTTCTTATCTAATCGTAAAGTTAGTCTGAAGATAATTGAGGTCATTTCGACTTTATACTTTATTTTCTAATTAAATAATTTTATACACTTTTAAAAACAATGATTTTTTCACCTTTTTGCGGTCCCCCAATCAATATCACTGCCTTCAACATTGTGCTAGTAGACATATTAATTTATTTTGCTCTAATTGTCTGTAAAATAGATTTTTCTTACAATAAATCGGACTTTTTCGAACAAAAACAAGAATTAAATCGTGGCGTTTTAACTTTGTTTACATCTAGAGCACTTTTCACACGAAACCACAACTGTCAATTTTTGCCGGCCAAGTTAACCCTCTAATGCATGTCAAAATAAATTATTATGTTTCATAGAAAACAAATGAAACATAAGTTAAATAGGGTTTCAACTTATTCATATAAAAAAAATTCAATTCATTTTTATAATAATTATCTCACAAAGCCTAGTACGCAAATTTAATTTTGAAAAAAAAAATTGAATAAATTTTCTCGAAAAAACCACCTTTGGAAACAAATTTGAAATAAATTGTCCTTTTCATAGGCTATGTAACATGCGGTATATAAAATATAACTTTATATATTAACTAACCTTTTTATATACACCTAGTTTATAATACCTAATCATAATAAAAACCAAAATAGGATTTTAAAAAATTGGAAAAGGTAAGGTTGAATTCGCCCTTAACGTGTATGGGTGTGAATTTTGTATGCGTATGAATGTCTAATCATAGTCAAATAAAAAAACTGTTTTAAAAAAATCTCAAAAATAGGGGTGGCTCACCCTTACTATTTAGGGGTATAAAACAACAAAGTCTTGACCTTCTACCAACTCTACCCCACCTGATTACAAAATTTTTATTGAAATTAATCTCACCGTTTCGGAGTTTTACTTTATTGAACATTGTATAGTGAGAAAAGAGATTTGTTTGAGGAATCTCACCTTTAACATGTAGGGGTGTCTTTTTATTACTTGACCTTTAAATCAACCTATGCCTACAGAGTACAGTCGTTTAATATATAATAATCTTTAAATAACAAACAATTTTATTAGGGGTAGCTCATCCTTAGCATGTAGGGGTATGATTTTTTTATATGTGTATATTTAATTTTAATCAAATACAAAAAAGTTTTAAAAAATTAGAGGTTGCTCCATATGCTCACATTTTTAAAATCAGTGCAGTAATTTCGAAATACGGTGTTATTAAACTCGAAGACACGAAAATTTTATATATTATATAAGATTTTAATGGAACGAAAATAGCTTGATTTCTTTTACAGAGGTCACAATTTAGTAATAAAGAAAAGACTCTAATGCTTTAATAGTATATTCCGATACAAATGGTGAAATAGAAGTTATTACAGCACGAATTTACCATGTTTTACGAAATTTTCATATTAAAATATTTAAATAATAAATTTGGTTTTGACAACAATATGTAATTTCATTAAATTGTTGATAAGTAAGATACAATGGGTTTATTAGATTGAGATTACCTCCTCTTAACGAAATTCTGAGCTTAAAATATTTCAATAATGTGTAGAGATTTGGTTATGACAATAATATGTAATTTCATTAAATTGGTGACTGAAATGCGTTAAAATTTTGAAATATTACCGTGTGCTGTAAACTGTTAAAGAACCAATTTGCGTTAAAAACAGGCTATTTTTCGTTCCAGAATTGCATAAAGTATTCTTTTAAGCACTTGTGCAATATTGATTTTATGTAACTAAAATGAATAAATAACAATGAAAATTTATCCTAGGTTCAGTTCTGAAACTCAGCCATTCCACTATAAGCAAACTTTTCAATAATTTGATTACAAACTCACATTTGAAATTGAAAAATCTTTTACTTTTCATAAATTGGTTACAAATACAATGTTCATATAGGTATTATAATTGTATATAAATTAAAATAATGTTTTTATAGAAACAGAGAATCGATAAACAGATGGAAATCTCTTTTATGCTATTTTATTCCGTACTTTCAGCTCCCCTTTCTGTCTCCCCTAAAACATACAATATTTCTATTAAAATCTGCCAAACGTTGATGGTAATTGATACAAGCAGCCGCTGTCGTCTTCGCCGTCGTCGTCAAAGTAAATCGATCTTTCTTTTATTCAAACACCAAACACTTTCCTTTCTCTTTTATAACTTGTGTTGTGATAATACAGGCTTATCCGAAAAGTGATCCTCAAATAAGCCTATATTCCGAATTACGTTCGATCTTCAGGCTGACTACTCGGCGAGGGTAGTCTCTTCTTTAATCAAAAACTCAACAATCTCCTCCTCTACATCCTTAGTCTCCAATGAGTCGGTATCGACGTCTGAAATTAAGCAAGAGAAACCAAATTAGAATGATGATATTTGAATAAAAATAGTTTAAGAATCATTATTACAATAAATAGAAATAATTTATTGAGAATTTAATTAGAATCTATAGCTAAGATGAATGCAATTTAACTTAATTAAATTGCAAAAAAGACTAGATCAATTAAGACCCAAAAGTTATAAGCATTCAAATTCAGAACATATAATTGAAAACATCTAATTAGAATTGCAAATATCTTGATATGATCCGTTATGTTGAATCAAAATTGCCACCGCACCCAAAAAACTTCAGTATATTGACTTGTAAAATTAAATTTTTCAAATCTTTAATGTCAATGGACCAAAGTTTAAATAGTTATTTTCAACATTGTATTGAAATTGCTTAGTTTCTTCCGAGATTCTGAAAAGTCCAATTTCAATACAATGTTGAACAATATTTTACATTCCGAGGAAAAATAATAGCAAAAAATCCCAAATACAGTGTGTATCTAGTAATCATTGGAAAAGACAATCATATATATTAATCAAAATTTAATCAAACATCCCTTTGACAATTATGTCATTTTTACTTTGAAAATGAGTGATTCTTCTTTCAAAAAGTGTTGAAATGAAATTATTACAGCATTCAGTGGTGCAAAGTGACGTATTTCGTGCTTACTTTGACGATTGAAATGTTAATATTAAACCTTCGAGTAAATGGGTCTTCTTCTTTTTCCATCTCTTCCATTAGTTGGATTAGGACATCTTCATCGTAATTTTCTCCTTTGCAATCTATTAACACCCTCTCCATAGTCTTTTTTATAATCTGAGTTTGCAAATAATTATTTAAACTTAATATTCAGTTGTCTCTTGTTGAATAATTCATTAAATTTTACAATCTAATTTCAATCTATTTGACAGAGAATTTGAGTACTTCAACCAAAATATTAAAAACTTATTTTTAAACTTCTTCATTATACACAAAAAATTAATTTAATAATTATTTAAACAACGTGTGACAAAAATGAAGTATTATTAAACCCGACTAGAGTTCTCAGTTTATTCGTTTTCTAATAGCTACGAGTGTTTAATTATGTGTTTTTCCAACCAGTTTTTTACTAGATTTTATACAATTCGCATATCTATTAGCTATTTTTCCGCGAAATATGAAGTAAAGAATAAGAAGACAACCTAGTACTAAATTAAGGTCTAAACACATATAATTAAGGGAAGTACTTGTCAAGCGAATAGAACTTTTGATCTCAAATTTTCGAAATACCACGACTACCTTGCACACCGCACTGTATCAATGATATGTCCGTGATAGCACTTATCATTTAAACCATAATCAACATTTAAGAAGAATTTTACTTTTTGTCATTTAATGTGAAAAAATTTAAATTGATTAATAAACCATGGCCTACTTTATTATAGACATGAAAAACGTCAACATATATTTTCATTCTTCGCTACTACGATAACAAATTATAAATTTTACTTATTGAATTTTGGTACAAAGTACTAATTTTATGTATCTACATGGTTTGTAATTGTCTGCGGGTATTGAATTATACTTTATTCAACACTGTACGATTATAAAACAATTTCTATAGAAAGCATTGGCTAATAAAATGTAAACATTTTTCAACAGAATTGTATAAAAATAATTTTAAAAAAATTGTCGACATAATGATTATGGCTGGCCTAGGTCAATAAAATGTGCAGTTTATCGTTCAAAAAGTCGTCCGAATTTTTAAATTTATTTGTTGATTACAACTTTCTTTTCTTTCACTAGTAAAAAATCAAACTTTTAACTAGTGTGATAAAGTGATGCATTATGAAACTTAAATAAATGTCGAAAAGCTATTCTTTCGATACGAGAATGTAAAAAAATATATTTTTATCAATGTAAAATAGCTTATAAAACTCTTAAACTTACGACTTCTCAATTCCAGACGACGACTTCTCTGCGCTTGCCATTCGGCGATTCTCTTGTTGCGGTATTCGTTGAATTGTTCTCGGAGCTGGGCTCTCTTCTCCAGCTGTTCCTTGGAGGCTCGTGTCATTCGCATGCGATCTTTGCTCTCGAACTGCGGATAGTACTTCTTCAAGTTGCTCCTGATCTCCTGCTGCTGGGCTTCGGAGAGAAGAGTGGGCGGTCGAGGCCTCCACAGGAACTGGAGGAAGTTCTTGAGCATGACGCGCTTCAGACAACGGCCCTGGAAGGTGTACATGTTGTAGCCGCTGTCTTCCTTCGTCTTCCAGGCGGACACCCCAGTGACGACATACCGTCCCGTGGGATCCCACTCCAATTCCGAGGCGCGGAAGTGGTCAGGAGTTCCCATGATATTGAAATCGTTATTAGTATCGATAAACTCGAAAGCTCCCATTGTCAAGTTGGCTAAGACGATAAACTGTCCTCGTGGCGACCAGAAGAGATGGGTACAGAGTCGCTTCTCCATCTTCTTAATCAGAGCCGGCTTCTGGCCCTTCTTCACCTCGTAGAAGCTCACGTTCGAGCTGCTCTGTTCGCCGTGAGTGATGGCGAACTTCTGTCCCACCGGCTCCCAAGCGAAAGCCAAGATGTTGTCTTTAATCTCCACCGAATCGACGGGAATGTCCTTTTCCCGCATGTGGAAAATCTCGAAATTGTAAAACATTCCCAAGAACTTGACGTCGGAATCCTTCTTGTCCTTCTTCGACTTGGAGAACCGGTCCACTTTCACGCACAGGTAGTCGCCGGACTTTTGCCAGTGAATGTTGCAGTCCGCCACGTGGAAGAGATTTTTGTTACGGATCTCCCTCTTCTTGGGGATTTCCATCAAAGTCACCTTGGCCGGGACGTCTGTCTGTTCCGCCACCCAGTAGGCGATTATATTGTCAGTGGGTGACCAGCTGAAGTTCCTGATTCCGGGCACCTTGTACGACTTCATGTCCAGGAGGTAGAAAGAGGGGGTGTCGTAGATGAAGATGGCGTTCTCCTCCATTCTGGCAACGTACTTATCGTCGTGGGACCATCTGAATAGATAGACATGGTGCAGTCCTTCCGAGGTGAAGACCCGCTTCTCCTGGCCCGTTCTAATGTCCCAGATGACGATTTTCTGGCCACTGGGAATGGTGCTGTACGTCACCAAGTACTGTTCTTGAGGGGAGAACTCCACGAAATGGATTCCTGGATGGGGGAACTTGTTAATACGGGAAAAGTTCTTCCCTCCCCAGAGGACAACTCCTGGCTTGTGGAAGGTGGCAATATAAGTTCCTTGGGGCGACCACTTTACAAAACTCTCCGTGAATCGTTCTCTTGTTTCAATATTCTTCGGATCCGGGAGTACATTCTGCCAAAACTGGACCTGGACAGAGTTTGGAACGGTTTCAGCGCTCACGCAATACTGGTCAAAGGCGTCCTGGTCCAGCAAAAAGTTGTACAAATCGTTCTGTTCCTTGTACGCCTGTGGAGTGGGTGGTTTCCAATCTTTCGGGATGTTCTCATACTTGGCGAAGTCACTAAACAGGTTCACAGCCAGCGTGTGACTCCTGTCCAATCGGTAGTTATGGAGCGATTTAACGGCCGCTTCGGCGTTCTCAGAGTTTTCGTACTCGAGAAAGACAAACCCCTTGGTGTCACCGCTCTCGTCCACGGGGTAGTGGTCGTTCACAATTTTACCGTAGACGGCAAACAGCTTTTCAATAACATTCTTCAATCTCTCCTGTCTGGCAGCTCCCACTTTTGGGACGTTGTCCACCACAACGACACTGTCAACAGTGTCCGATTCAGACGGCTTTTGTCGCAACAAATCAGCCAGCAACTCTGTAATTGAGATGATTTTGAATTAGTTGAGATAAAAGAAGTGGTTTTTGTAGGTTATGGTCAAATTGCAATTTCGGCCTCACCTTCGTCGCTCACATCGTCCACGTAATTCGGTGGATCATCGAAGTTGGGCTCCTTGCCGAACTCGTGGTCCTCTCCGCCCTCATTGGACGGGTCATCGTTCTTATTTCTAGCCATTTTTCACAAAAAACGCGACCACCAATTCACGAGAGAACTTGCCAACAAACCAAAGGAACGGAAGAAAGTTTGAGCGACACTGTCAACTGTCAATTGTTATCTGTGAAATTTTAGTTATAAACTACACTCACTAATATTAAATAAGAAACTCACAAATTTAAACTTATATATTATTCTTAAATTTGGTTAAAAAGTCCATGTATATTAAAACCCGATTATTCAAAAAATTAAAATTGACCGCGTTTTGTTGTTGGAATTTGAACTTGCGATTTCTAAATCAAAGCGCAATCTTCCTTAAGTTTGACATACCGGCAATTTTTGTGATTGACTTTTATTGTTATCCTTGTTTACAAAGTTATATTTTTTTCCAATTCTTCATTGTAATTTGGTTATTTTAAGGGTATTGATTCCTAAAATGACGGAATTAAATACCAGGAAGGTGAGGAAGTACCTTGTTATTGTTTGTAATATTTAATTACCTTTCCTATTTCGATAAAAGCTATCTTTTGATATGGAGCCCGTAAAAATCTCGGCGTTGACCAGCGCCGCCAAGATTTCACCCCAAGTAAAGGGTCCCACAATTGGTCCTCTAAGTAAACCATTGTTTCTACGTGACGAAAAGCCTTTTAAAGAGATAAGAGAACGAGAATTGAACGATTCTGCTTGGGACAACAGCATAGCTTCAGAGGACTCGTTCATCGACATGAACTCCTCAATAAACATCAAAGATATCAAGTCTATGACCTACAAATTTACCATCAATGAACTGGAGAAACTCCGAAAAGATATTGTAAAAAAGGAGTTGGAAGAGCGAAGAAAGAGAATGGCTTTGAATGAGAAGAAAATGGAAGAGAAGATTGTAAAAGAAGCTCAAGAAAATATCAGGCGAAAATCCTTAAACAGCCAAGTGGAATACGAGAAGAAAGTAAATGAAGCGATGAAGGAGTTTGAGGCCAAAGAGCACATAATTGCAGAACAGGAACGATTGAAACAATTAGAACTTAAGAAGAATCTAAACGAGAAAAATTTAATACTAAAGCGCCAGGAGGAAAAGCGACGAATCAACGAGCGGATCGAGGCTATTAAAAAGAACCAGGAACGGTTTAAGGCCTCTTATGAAATTTATGTGAAGAAATTAATTCAAATAGACAAATCAGAGGTGGAGAATTTTAGTCAAATTGACGATAAAGTGAGAGGTTTGTTTGGAATCCATGAAGTGGTTATCAAGTCGATTACCGCAGGTAAGATCACTGACAATGAGGTGAAATTATCTGCACAAATGCACCAGGAAATGGATGTATTTCATCGAGAATTCGAGCAAATGAAACAGGCGTTAGAACTGCGTCGCCAACAGAAATTGGAAGAGGAGAAGCAGCAGGCGAATGTTAATATTCAATCAAGGGACGTTATCGATACCAGGCCTCCTGCTCCTCCTCAACAGACCATTAGAGAAGAAAGCCAATCAGATCCAGCCATCAGCTCCGACTGTTTGAAAATATTTTTGGAAATGGATAAATTTAGAAGCAGTTATAACGAAGCCCTTGCTCCTCTCGTGAACGATGAAGCGACAAAACAGTATCGCTCCCGATGCCACAAAGCCCTTAGCACCACACTAAACACAATCACAGCGGGAACGGCGAGTGAATTAACGGAGAAATACAACAATTTAGCGTCTCTTTTAAGTGGTCAACCAGTTTACGTCGCTGGAGTCCAAATAAGTGCCTCCAGTCACCCTCTTGGCATTCAATATTGCACCGATCTTTTAGCCAAGAAATGTGTGGTATGTTTTAACCTCCGTTTAAATGAAAATTGTGATTAATTGATTATATTTTCAGGACCAATCAACAAAAATGGTGAGCAACGGAGAAGCTATTTTCCACATGGCAGCGATGATTGTTTCGCTCTGGCACAAATATCCAGAGTTTGGCAAACTCTTCTTAGCGCACATGTACAAGGAATGCCCCTACTTAGTGCCATGCCTTATCCCTTATTCAGAGGGACAGAGACCGATGGATGAGTGTGCAAAGTAAGTTAATATTTTTAAGCTATATTACATATATTTTTGAAATTCCGTATGCTTCTTTTTCATCTACATCAATACGTGAAATTCAATTTCACAAAAGGAGTGATAATAGATATTCGTACTCCTAGTTAAAAACGGGGTTTACATCCGAGCAGGACATAAATTTGTTTGTACATTCTCAAAAATTCATGTCAAACCAATTCTCAAAAATTTTGCCGAAAATCGTTCATATAGAGACCATTATACTCTATTTGAACGGATTAAAAATTGTAGAGTCTTTCCTCAAAATGGGACTGAACTTTTGTCTTTAAAACAAATTTATTTGGTGGTTATTACTTTTTTCACTAGTAAAATAAAATTTCTAAATTTTCACTAGTGCGAAAAAGTGACGTTTTATGAAATTTAAATCGGTGTCAATAAACTAACCTTTTGTTACGAAAGTGCAAAAAAAAAAAATTTTGCACTGTTTTGAAAGTTCTCACACATTAATTGATTTATTTAGCATATCAAACATTTTTCATTAATTTATTTTGTTTTAAAGGCTTTCACCAATTCTATTTGAAGTAAAGTTACTAGCGTAATCGAAAAAATTTTACCTGAAATATGTAAAAATTTGTCAATTATGAATTGTTTGCACTGCCTCTATTTTGAGTATACATATTTGCAAATTTGAACCAATTTTTTAATTGTTGTCTGTAAATTAGTGATGTCAAAGTCGTTACTTTTAAGTACTAATGATTACTGATTACTTTTTTTAAAGTAACGAATCTTAAATATTCGTTACTGATTACTTTATCCCTTTTTTATTCGTGTCAATTTCTCGATGGTGGCGATCGCCGCAGATCACATCGAGCTAACCGAACCGACTGATTTGTGCAGTTCACGACGATTTTTGGTTTCGAAAAATCAAACCTCAGCTCAGAGCACGCTGAAATGATTTTTTTATTCTTGATTTTTGTTTTCAATTTGACTGCCGCGATTTCTACGAGGACCGAATACAATTGACACGCGCCAGCTAGAAGGTCGGCATGCAAAATTCATACAAAAAAGACAGTTTGCTTTGTTTTCAACTCTGTTTTAAACTAACTGCTTTAAATGTATTGTGTCTGGAAATTACCAAA
>JXOV01006253.1:12255-24310 GCA_001014945.1 Clogmia albipunctata
TAGTATTGGTGTCGTATACAAATATAATTTTAATATTATTATTTCTTTACGTTGTCTTTCTACAGGGTTTAGGACTTAGTAACGAATACAAAAGATTCGTTGCTTAGATTTTGCACATCACTACTGTAAAATATATCTTATTTTAGAACATAATTCGTTCATTCAATTGTATTTTTTTATATATTTATTATAATCTACTTGTGAGAAGTTTAACCTAATACTACATTAAATTTTTTTATATTTAGACTGTCAAAATTATAAAAAATAACAAACAAGGTGGTTTTGAATTTCTATTTCAAGATAAATTTTTAAGAAAAGATCCATGGATTAAGAATTGACCGTGTAAAAAAGTTTTAATTGTAATTTGCAAAATATTTATTGATTGAATTGCAAAAACAGTTGTCTGGTAGACATTACGATCTGTTTTTTAATATTCGAAAAGTTGTTGTTATCCTTCGTCCTGCAAACAAACTTTTACTAATAAATAAAAGCATTCCTTAATATAAATTAAATATGTACTGATCATTTCATTCTTGTTTCAGGATTACAAGATTATTTGGCGCAATTATGGTGACTTCTCCTAGGCGAAATGAGACCAATCCCTTTACTATTGAGAACGGATGGCGTTGGATGAGCAGTTTGCTAAATTTGGAACCTTTGCCCGATGTTTGTGCGACTATTATAACGGAATTTCTTATGGTGGCAGGTTTTCAAATGCATGGCCAGTATGGGAAGCAGTTTCAAAAACTGGTCCAACTGATAAGAGGGCCTTATTTCGAGAAATTGAGCAAAGAGAGGAGAGTTGTTTTAGGAGAAATGCTCCTCAAGTTCGCCAAGTCGGGACGTTTTAGCAAACCAAAGGGTCTTTTGGCAGCCAATTTTTGGTAAAATTTATAAAAAGAAATGTAATAAAATCATTTTATTTAAAAAAGTTATTGAATTTGTTTACAAGGTATTGTAAAATCTGATGTTCTCCGTCCCTTCCCAGTTTTCCATCCAAATAATTCACTTGGATAGTGTGACCAGATGGTATTGTGGATAATGTGATGTCGACTGTTAGTATTTTCTGTTGGGTTTTTGATTCCTTTTGTTCAGTGTCAGGTTTAGATAGCTCAGCTGGTTTAGGGTTTAAATGCTCTCTACGTCTTTTCCTTGAATTTGTCCAAGTCGGAGAGACAGCTCTCATTCTCCAAGTAATTTCATCGGTAGATTCGTTTATTTTCTGAAGTTCTATTTTAATTTCTTTAAAGAATTCTTCAATTTTCGTTTCTAATAATTTTAACTTTTCTAAAGATATACTTTCATCTTGTTCTGGGATGATGAATATTGTAGGATCCTTCTGCACTGTGCTGTGAATACAGGGAACTGTTCTAAGAAGAAAATTATCATCGAAAGTCCAAGCTAATCCCCATCGAGTGGTTCTTCCTTGACAAAATTCCGTTATAATGAAGTTGGTTATGTTTTCATTTCTCAGTTCTTTAACTAGCTTGGTGACATCATTCTTTATTCCCACCATTGTGGTATAGACCTTAATTTTGGTTTTGTGTAAAAGACTTTCTTTGATTATTCGTTTTATAAAGACAAATTCCCCTCCTTCACACATCATTTCAACATTTGAACCGGTTTTAGCATTCCTCGGAGGGGGTCTTTTACCAGTTCGGTTTTGTTCTCTCTTGTCAGATGTGGATTCATCGAAAAAGGGAGGATTACACATACAGAAATCGAATTCTTCTTCAGGATTTTTGATAAAAATCTCATTTAAAAGTTCATCTTCTGTCGTCTGTTCTATTATTTTGATTTTTTCCTCTAATTTATTATTGGAAATGTTTAAATTCGCTGATTTAATACTCTCTTTGTCTATTTCCAATCCAACCATTGTCCAGTTATTCTTCCGGGAACATAACAGAGGGTAAATACAGGAAGCTCCACAGCCTGAAATATTGGAAATTTATCGATAAATCCTCATAAATTATTAACAACAAACCTATATCTATTCCCTTGCAGTTCAAAAGGCCAAATGTGGACATAATATCCTCAATCCACAGAATATAATTTAATCTTAAAGTTAATGTTGGGACGAGATGATTAGCCGGAAAGTGGACATCTAAACCAAAGTCCTCCTTAAGCAGGCATTTCGTCAGAGTGGGTAGAGCCTTTTCATCGCTAAAATCTATAGTCATTTTACCGGCAATATCCTGAAAATGAATTATATTATTTTAAACTATTTTAGGAAATACTAATTTTATTAAATTTTTACCAATTTTGTTATCTCACTAAATTCTGGGTACTTGGACGCCAACTCTGTGAAGTTGGGGTGGTTCTTGTATATATTTCGAGGGTGAATAAATTTATTCATCTTTAAATCTTTGAGGAAGAAATTCGGAAAAAGAAAACTGTTGAGGTTATGATTTACTTGCAAAAAGACATATAATAGCTGTATGTAAAAATTGAGCACTATATTTAATTATAATTATTTTGGTTGCAAATAAAAAGCGATAGTTGCTTCTAAAAATGACGATACTTTATGTAAGTAAAAATAATAAATAAAATAAAGGTAAAAAAAATAATTAGAACCGTTAATGATTTTTTAAACTCCCGTTAGTTTGTTGTGCGAATGCGAGACGAACGGTGCGACTGAATAGAACAATCTTTTGAATCGAACTGTCAAAGAAAATTTGCGAAAATAGTTTTTCGGGATTAAAAACGTTCTGCGGTTCCAGTTGCGGAAAATTGTGGGATACCTAGGTAAAGTATAGGTTCGATTACTCAGATCACTAAGTGGATAACGGAAATGTAGCGACACAAAGTCGGAAAATCAGTTTGAAACTGCCTACAAAAATGTGAAAGCGAGACGGAAGATTTGTCTGTTAGAAAATTTTTCTTGTTTTTTTGTGTAACTTCAAACAACACGAATAAGTTTTCTGCCAGTTGTAAGTGCGATTATTGGACATGGACGTGTGCTAAAGATGTGTATGTATTCGGTGATAAGGCAAACATATGATTTCAAGTGCCCGATGCGTGGGAAAATGTGATTGTGCAAAGATAAAATTTCGCCTACTTTGTGATGACTAAAAATTATGTTGCGCCAATTTTCAAATCGATCATTCGACGCTATTTTGTTATAGAATCGCCAAAATTATTATACTCCCACCTCTCTCTACTCGTTTTGCTCCAATACTATTGCCAAGTGTGATTTCATCAGTGAAATTTTTCTCGAGCAAGCAAAAATTATTACAACAGTGCACAAAACAACGGCACTTCATCATGCAAAAAATAAAAATCCATCAAAATAGAGCATAATAATAGTGGTGAATGTGGTGATTTCTTTGTGACAAACAGAAAAAAAGTATTTAAAAAGTGCGCACTTATTTCCCATGGATGTAGAATTTTCCCCATTGACGATTTTCTCCGAACGACGGATGAATGAAATATGAAGATGATGATATTCGTAAAAAAATCATTTTGTTTTCAATGACAACTAGTCTCTCTCTCGTGATTTTGTTTCATACATGTGGATTGTGGATCTTTAGTGTGTGTATCTGAATCATTATCGCACCCGAACGCGAACTCTGGCAAAATTCAATCAATCTTGGAGCTTAATTATTTAGCTGGGACTTTCTAGACAGTTATAATTTGTCGGCTATTTTCGGACTAGGGTAATTCATGACCAATCATTTGCACTTGTTTTCCATATGGGTTGCTGCTTTTTTAAGTGCATCATCGCTCGCCGCCTACTCTGGATTTGATTTGATTCAATAAATGACGACATCGCTTAGCACATGCGCTGTTCAACTTTTTGACGTCCACCGCCAGCTTGCTGTTTTTGTTTTGTTGTGCAGCACGGATGGTAGTGCAACAATAAAAGAAGCAGTTGATACCTTTTGGCTTTCCGTTTATATAACTGAAAGTATAAATCGTCGCCGGTATCGCTAGTGATTTGAATTTTTATGGCAAAGAAAGAAATTCCAAGAAACTTCCACCATGAATCCAATTAGAACATCCCCAAGAATTTGTATGGGTTGATTTGATGTGTAGGGAAAGGTGTCTAGTTTCGAAGGATTGCGTGCAATCAAAGTGGAAAGACGGCTCAAATTCGATGCCGACGTATCGATTTTTGCCATTTTTGCAAAAGTACCCACTTTCGGTGCTCAATTTAAGACCCGGCCCTTGTTTATCCAGGAAGTAGGTAAATAAGGAGGTAGTATTTAGGTAAACTCGAATAGTGTAGCAGTGTTTAACGTTCAAGATCAAGTGTTGTTGGTGCCTGGCTCAGTCATTCGATGTTTTCTTTGTTATTTTAGACAAATTCAATAGTTTTGTCTATTTTCCTCGGTTAAACACCATTCCTTTCGGAACATATTTCAGCAAAAGTTCAATAGTTTATTATGCTAATAAAACCTGTATAAAGGTTAGAGGAGATTTTTGTGAATTAAAAGTGGTCTCTTTAGATTAAAGTTAATAAAATTAAAAAGACACATTAATCTCAATATAATTATTATTTGGTGGTTTTTAAAATCTCCTAAATCTCAT
Organism: Clogmia albipunctata; assembly: GCA_001014945.1. NCBI lineage: Eukaryota > Metazoa > Arthropoda > Insecta > Diptera > Psychodidae > Clogmia > Clogmia albipunctata. The sequence goes on from JXOV01006253.1 coordinate 16,786, forward strand.
CCATGTTAGAATATCAGTATTATTACACTCGTCGCGTATAGTTGCGTTAGATATTTGGTCTCGTAATGGTCTTCCTGTTTTTGTTCTAAGGAATCTCATCATTTGTAAAGTCTAACTGTTGTCAGAACGAGTTTCAGTAGCATAATGCAGTGGTCATACCGAAATTTACTTTTAAAAATCCAATTTCCCAATTAACTGTTATGATTAGATAATGAATTGGTTTGTGTCATTTCCATCTGTCAAAATCTCATAATAATTATACGAACGCACAAATGTGCGTCTCAGGGTTACTGAGAACGAAGGAGAAGTTTGTTTATTGCATTTCCGGTTTCTTATTGGATCCCGTATTTTTCTTATCTTCAAAAGTCAGCTGAAATAACGGTTTTTGCTGATACCGAATCAAATTCCAAACCGTCATTGTGCCGTTCATACTTGCTCTATTTTAAGTTTGTAAAGTGCATAAAATGGCCTGTAAAAGATAGATTCCATAGACATGCAATTTCATTATCTAATCATAACAGTTAATTGGGAAATTGGATTTTTAAAATGGGTGCGGATCGTTCACGAACAATAGACCGGCTGACTTTTCGGTGTGACAGACGCATAAATTATAATAGGTCTTATGGATGTTATGTAGATTTTCACTTTACTTTCGATGTTCAAATATTTAAAGTTAGCCAAAACCTTATTAATTCAATTTTAAACTAAAAGTAACTTTTAAAAGCAATTCTAAATACCCTAAATTTTATCTATTTCTACTAAACCTGGTACAATAGAATAATTGGTGGAAAATGTCATTTTTTGTACATATAGTACACCAATATTCGTGGTTATTGTTATTTATTATAAAACCTGATTTTATTCTATTATTTTTGCAACACTATTTTTATATTTCCTGGGTTCTTTACTAATGTGAGATTTCGGTATTTTAATGGAATTGTAATATTTACACTTTTCTAAACCTAATTCCTTAATTTTTGTTCCTAATACTGGCCAGACTTGGTTTTTGATTACATTCGGTAAGGACAGAGGGTCTGTTGCAGTTTTTTAACCTAGATATTCAATTTAAAGTTTGGTAAAGCTTTATTAATTTAATTTTAACTTGATTTTTAAATGTAAATGACATTTCTATTTAATTTTAATTCCTTTCCTTAATAAAAAAAATGTGTCGAAAGTTGTTTCAGTTGAAGTGGTATTGAGATATATATAATTTAAAAGTTTTGTTTACAAAAACAGTAACAGATGTTGTAAGAAATTAATTTTCTCTGTAAACACATTGTTTAAGAATTCATGTTGTATCTCATTATAGCCTAATTAAAGAATCTCGTTTTACAAAATAAAATTAATTGATATTTCAATTACTGGACTGTTGAATGCAAAGAAATCGATTTTCGCTAGAAAGCATAATTGGAGAGACTGAAGCATTGGCTGCTGCTGCCGCAAGCTATATTGGATATTTCTATTGGCGCTATAATTTCGCTATGTGATGTGACTTTTACTTTACGCTATTCATTACTCTTATTGGCGATTTTTAATTGGTGCGGCGCGCGGCAATTTCGCTTTCTTCTAAAATGAAGCTCGCGGCGATCTGATTTGATCTTTCTTTTATAATAAATGACGTTTATTTTTGACACGGCTCAAGACTCTCTTATCGGACAAAAGTTGTGATTCAGTATTTCGGCGTGTGTTGTTTCCGTGTAGGTGACGTCGTCGTGTGTCGGTTAAAAGGAAATGACATTGAATCTCGAGATGGAAAAAGGCCTTGAAATTTATAGTCGCTGATTATCGTTAGCTTTGGTTTGGTCACTTGAAATCAAAAATTTATGACACTAGTTTGTTTGTTATTGGCTGTGTGGTTTTAGTGTTTCGCTTTTTGAGGAAGGGAAAATGGAAATCGATCTATTGCAGTCCAGAATGAGGGTGGGCTTTATGATGCAATGCATTTTGATGGAACGCCCACACATGTTTTATGGGGCAACGCTTTTAAAGTGTTCTTTGTGGGTATTGTTAACATTTCTGGGCTTTGTTTCTCGGTTTTACATATGTTTTATGTTCAATCTTATCAGTTATGGTTGGGGTATTGTTTACTATTTGAGAATTTTATCAACTAAAGAGTTTTCTAAGAATTTGGCTTTGTTTTCTAAAGGAGTGTTTTTTATTCTATCTTTTACAACATTCTGTTTTAATTTGTCAATTAAGAAATTATTATAAACGGATTCAGATTTATTTATGCGGGTTTTGTTTTGTTGCAAATTTGTTATAGTGTCAAGGAAGACAACCAATTTCTTGCATTCGTTGTTGTTGTTCCTTCATTTCCTCCGGATCTTGAAGCAGATTGTTATTGAACACATATTTAATATTATATGTCCCATTGTTTGAAATTCTGCACCACAGTCACAGCCTGGATCGGTAATCATCCCCTTACTTCAATAATATATAATGTAATCCTAGCTAGTTTTTTTACTGCCGTTGAAGTTGAAAATGGGCGAAGATAGTTTACAACTATCCCGACGGTCCTCCCAAGCAATAAAAGGCTTGAATTCCGACTCTTCTAGTACTTCAGCTAATTTTAAGGGTTGGCAACGAGAATTCAGTCTATTCCTTGGCCGATTTTTCAAATCATTGTGTAAAGGTAATCTTTGATCTTGAGAAGCCTTTTGTATTCTTTAAGTAATGTTATCTTTCTCCAAAAAGAGTAATTTTAAAAATTAAAAAATTATTCGTTTTTCTTTCGAGCAAAATTATGTTTTGTTGGGTTGAGCTTTTGAGCCACACTCGGCAGCTATAGCTCACAAACAAACCAGGAGTTTCTCTACAATCGATTATTGGTCTTACGATTTATTAACCTCCCTACCGTGGCCTGTCTCACTCATTCGTCTATTGTTGGAAATATTCCGGATCGAGGTTTGATAGGGTGTTGTAAGAGTCTATTAGCTGGGTTCCAATTAGTTAGTTTGAGAATAGGTTTAGAATTGTAGGATCATGGGTTGTCCGACCGGGGATTGTATGAATATCTTTTCTTTAACAGTCATAAATCCTTAGAGTGCAAGGTTCACGCCTATACAGTCCTCCTCATGCGCGGCGGTCGGACCAATTAGTGTTAGTTCCTACTTCCTGGAATCTATTCTTTACAATGATATGTATATTTCATATTCTATTTGTATGAAGTAAAGGTGTATTTTTAAAAGAATAATTATGAATTAATTTATTCATCATCTTCAAATAGCTTTCTTTTGATAGGTATCTTAGAAATTTATATCATCATATTCGTGTTATTAAATTGGGTTTTTTTTATTAAATTATCTTTGGTTTAAGAGAAATATCTAATGAGTTTCTTTTTCAAAGGAATGTTTCTATTTTCAAAATTCCCAAATTGAAGCTGCTTTATATTAAAGAGTGCAACCACCTGGCAATTAACATAATTAATTATGTACAGTTTAGACAATTTGTTTGTTATTATAAAACAGTACGGAATAAATTTACCCGGAAACCAAGCTCATTGTCTTTTTTGGGAAATTTCATTACAACTGGTTTGGTTATAGTCAACAAAAACCAAAGCTTTTTCAACCTGAAAGGATTATTCCATAACTAAAGATTGGAGTCGCATTTTTATTTTTTGAAATTGAAATTTAATAATGAATCATTATCTAATTAAGATCTATTGATCTATATTCGTCAGTTAGTTAAACGTTTGATTTTGTTTAAATTGGTGAAAGAGAAGAACGGTTCTTTGAAAGTAGATCCGAATCGAGATGTGTAATTTACGGTTTTCCTCGCAGTCGCCAAATTACAAATATGCTTTTTTAATTGTCGAAAGTGTTTACTTAAAAGTTAATCGATCTTTTATGGGTCACTTAATTGTCTTAAACGGCCCTTGATCTTGAAAATGAATGACTCGTGGAAAGAAATGACTACAGAATTTCTTTAAGCCAGATTGAACGACGAGACTGCCTGAGGCAGTGTTTTGCGCTCTTTATTTGTGTTTGTTGGGAGAGAGAGAATGGAATGATTCGTTATAGAATAAGAACAGTTGTAGTATTTTCTGTGTGCTAACTGCTAACTCTGTTCGCCGTATGTCATTGTTTGGCTGGCTTAATGGATAGAGTAGTATGGTTACGAAAAGGTGGAAGTGGATTGTCCTCGAAACCGTATCAAATTGACAATTGATGCGAAAGTTGGCGAGGGTCATCAACCACTGGAGTTTGATAGGAACCAAGGAGATTCCGATTCGGTAGAACCATTGTAATTAGGTTGTCAAGGGTGAAAGTCGGTATCTAAATACCTTGTCATTTAGTGGTGTTCTGTTTAACACGAACGCTCTTAGATTAGTCAATCCAATCCTCTTACTCACTCTCTGCTGGCATTTAACCCTGTTCTTGATTCCTTTCTTTAATGCCTCTTCCACCAGCGATTATTTATGTTCGAAAAATGATTTAATGGGAATCTTGAACTTTAGTTACAGTAAACACCGAAACTACAAAAGCATTCATTCGTCTGTTCGAAAGCAATGTTGATAAATTTATTGTAAAAAATATAAATTGATAGACACATACGTCGAGATTAATAATCAACTGTTTTTTTTTTATTAATTAAACGATTGTCAAATATCGAGCCAGAGTAGAGTGTGAAATCAATAAATAAATAAATAAATGGCTTTATATTATATTTAGGTGTATGATTGACAGCCATTTGCCCCTCCACGTAATAAGCCCTATCTCTCCTTTCCTATCACAATTGCTAACCCTATTGTTAAATAATTTTAAAAAAATTTTATGTGATTTTATGATGGGGTTAGGATAAAATTGTTTATTAGGCCCGCCATTCGGCACTGCACACTAGGGCAATATAGGTCTATCCAATTACGGGAGAGGTTTAACGGTAATAATATGCACAGTTAGTATGAATTAAATCAGTGAGTGATGGAATAAAGGAAGAGGTTAGGGTTATAGAACAGTTTCCATGTACTTCATCCAAGATTCAGATCCATTATAAGGGATAAAAACCATTTGTTTATTAATAATTACATGCTAGCAAATGTCTATTCTATGTCAAAAGGAATAGAATGGAATAGGTTAGGGTAAAAGTGCAATTAGGCCCGCCATTCCGCACTGCCAAAAGTCAAACCTGACGACTTAAGTTATATTAGCAAATAACAACTTTCAATAAATTAGATCAATAAAAGTACTTCAATATAAACCGATATCAAGGAAGTAAACCCTGAAACCGTACTCTACTAAACCTCGATCCGAAATATTTCCATCAATAGACGAATAAGGGACACTGGCCACCGTAGGGAGGTTAATAATCGACGTCGTAAGACCAATAATCGATTAAAGAGAAGCTCATTGTATGTTTGTGAGCTCCCTAGTGTGGGTCTAATGCTCAACCCAACATTACATTCCGCACTAAGGCAGTATAGACCTATCCACTTAACGAGAGAGGTTTAATATTATTGCATCTGGACAATTATCTTATTCATATATTTTGTATATGAAGGAGTGAAGGAATGATAATAATATAAACTATCATTTTAAATTTTTATTAGCTTAATGAAAAATCAAAATTGCGCTTATTAATTCCACAATCCATACTTCTATTTCGGTTGTGTTTTCATTCTGATATTGTTGTTTCTCTTAATTGTGGTCCGCACTGTATTATGGGAAAGTAACCTGCCTTAGGTAAAAAAATACATCATAATCGCACTCCGAGCTTGGCTAACTTTAAAGCTTGGTTCGCGAGGTGATGAGTCACGAGTGCGTCGGACTGTGTAAAATTCCGCTTTATATCGTTGCGAATTGCAACATATCAACGGTGGATTTGAAATGGTTTTAGTTTTTTTTTGTTTTATTATTGTTCAATTGTACACTATGAAATCTGAGTTAATGGTCGGCGGGAGCTGCAACGTCATTTTGCTATAGTGATTCATAGTTGTGTTGGTTGGACGAGTCGTCGAGTGTGTAGTATGGTGGTTGTTTGAGATTACATTTTGGGAAATTATCGGCACAATTTGCATAACTTTTCGCGTAAAAATAACATGTGCAACTAGTTCAAGAACAATGTCAAATGCGCGCAGACTAGTTATTATTTGAGTACTCGTAGTATTTTATTGAGTAATAAATTTCGAAAGTGTTGTTTCCTACGAAAATAAATTGTATTTTTCTGATCTTTTTGCTTGCTTACAGACGACCATCGCAATTCTGAGGAACGAACCCATTCAAAAGAGGATTAATACTGCATAAGAAGTGAATTCTGTGGTGAAGTGTTCTCGTGTTGTGTAATAAGAAGGTGGATTAAAATTTGAAAAGAAAATTTATTAAGGTGAAGAAGTGGAAGAAAGTTTTTTGGTGAAACATATATTGAAAACGTAAATCAATAATATTCTTAAGTGTTATATAAGTTTTGTGTTCTCATTTGCAAAAAAAAATCCGTTCATTAGAAGTAATAAAATTCATTTCATGTATTCTATATATGATTTTATTTGAAAAAGTGTTTCAACCTGAAAAATATAAGCTAACGTGTGTGTCTGTGTCTTTTTGCGGCATTTTCCTCGGATAGTTAAAACATGAAAATGGTTTTGTCACAGCGGCAACGCGAGGAATTGTAAGTGTGCTATTTACTTTTTGTACTACATTACTTTTTATTGTCATATGGACAGAGAGTGAATCGACATCAATATTTATTTGTCGTCTAGTTAAGATAAAATTAGAAATGGAATATTAAGCTGTAATAAAAGCTAATGTACTGGGAAGACAAACAATATGTCTCTAAATTTCATAGATCTCTAGTAAAGTCCATAAGTCAGGGGTTCCTAAACTTTTTCAGTCCGCGGCGCCCTTGCAAAGATAAAATATTGCTACGGCGCCCCTATATCAACGGTCTGAAGGAACAACGACGCAAATGCAAAAATCAAATTTTCACAGGAGGACAAGAATAGCAGTAGTTTAGAATACAAAAAATGGTCTGATAAGTTTCCGGCTTTTATGCGTGATGAAGTTACTTTAACCAGAAACAATAGCCACTGCCCAAATTGTGATATCGATTGAACAGCATCAAAAACTACTCTGTAGTGATCTCTTTAATGGGATATTGCTTTGGTAAATTATTCAAAAATATGATGTTTCGCTTTTCCACACAATAAAAACAGAAGTACAAGTATGATTTTGTTAAAATTTAGGCAGTGACTGGGGGAAACTGTTCTAGACGGGTCATCTTCTAATATTGACATCTTCGAGCATGGATGCTAGAAAATAATCAATCGGCTCTCGAAACTGATATATTGAACTTGTGGAAACCACTCTCTGTGGTGGTCCTGAGTGAAGCTACGGTTACGTAATTGTTCTCATATGTGAAGGATATGCTTTTAATTAGGTCCATGTACTTAGTTGCATTTGACAAACTATAATAGATGTATGACAGATACATGTAGCTAGGAACAAACAGTAATATTCGAGCATGATAGCAACTAAATCAAATCAATGTGACGGGAGAGCTTCGTGATCTACACACAGTTTTTAAAAGTGGGGAA
>JXOV01006256.1:4007-34789 GCA_001014945.1 Clogmia albipunctata
GCACATGGACCTAATCAGAAGCATATCCTTTAAACATGAGAACTACGACGTAGTCGTAATTTCACTCAGGACCGCCCCAGGGGTTTCCTCAAGTTCAATATATCAGTTTCGGGAGTCGATTGATTATTCTCTAGCATCCATGCCTGATGTCAGTATCAGAAGAGGATCCGTCTATAGTTTAGAACAGTCTACCAAATAGTTACTGCGTAAATTTTTAAGAAAATCAGACTTATACTTTTGTTTTTATTGTGTGGGAAAGCGAGCCTCCTAATGATATTTTTTTTTAGATAATTATTACATTATTCACTTTAAAAGTAATTTTTACTAAATTAAAACTTATTTTCTGTACTCCAGCTCACTAGCCACGAATTAAAACAAAGCATGACATTTCGGTGATGACGTTTCACAACGTCTCAATAGAAAATTCAAGCGACCTCTTTGTTAATTAACCTTGGTTTAATTTCTAACAAATAATAGTATAAATCTTCCAATCATTTAGTCTACGGAAAGAGTCAACTTCAGTTCAAAGGTAGTTCAAGGTTAGGAGGAGATGCACATTATTTCGCAAAATAATAGCCCTGTCACTTAATTGAAATTGTGATGCCATTTTGTGCACTGAAATTGTTGGGAGATACTTGTTGAATTTCAATTGAGTTTTTAAAGTGTTCGGAGGAGAAATGAACTGGGTTTGATGCATTATAAATACGATCTGAGAGAATTGTTCCCCAAGGCACCAAAGTCCCCTCAGGGCAGTGTTCAAAGGAGCTGCCATTAAGCTGTTCTCCTGATTATTATTCTGGCATCGTAACCCATTTGTACATAATTAATTCCAATGATAATCGAATTTTTAACTAAGCCTTTCAACCACCCCATCCATTTCTTTTCGCTTCTTTTTTTATTATTTTTCTACCTTGTTCGAGTTGTAATCATCATCATCAGCCCTCTGATCTTGCTCCAAATTTGCCATTCAGTACTTAATCAATCAGTCGTTTAATCGCAAATTGTGTCACGTACTCAGAAACAGCGCTGTTTTCGGTTTTCCATTAGATTTGCTTCGGTTCGAGGCTGCCCTGGGGCGATGACTGCGAATCACCGGTAATGCGTTGCCCCGAAAGGAAGTTAACATGACCGAGGCGGAGAAATGGGCCAGGATTAGAGCCAATTAACTGTGTACCTGACCAAATTTCATTCATCAATCTCAACGACTCGACCGTCTAGATGAAAACACAACTCAACAACACTGTAATTTGACCTTTTATAGTTCTTGTTGATTGACAACACTGTACTAGGTGCAATTATTTAATTGGCGTATTAGAGCTATAAAAATTACTATTTTTTCAACATATATTAACAAAAAGATTACAATTAACAACAAGATTAAAATATTTTCTGAAATAGTTATTTGTGATACAAGAGTATAAAGGAAAACTCGGAAACGATGAAAAACTCGATTAACGTATTTCTCACTCATTATTTCGTTAGAAAACCCTCCTCATAGCCGATGTGTTAACGCTTCCGGGTGCCTCTTCGGAGGCCATGGGTTCGATCCCTGTGCGGGTAGGATTGACTGGGTCCTTTTTCAACTGGTGCTATTAATTGACTAATAATACACTGAAAACAAATAGTCGAAAAAAAACCCGTTGGTTGAGGTTGAGACCCCATATGTTCCTTAGAGGAATTGAAAGGGAAAAAAACAATTATTTTCAAGTGTTCTTTCAAAATTTGGTTTTAGCACTACATTGCATTTAAAACGTCGCTAATATAATTTTACAAATTTATTATCAATATCATAAAACTTAATAGCATAATTTTATATTAATATGATAACGCTTTCCTGCCCACAATTCGAGCAAAGTTGCAATTTTGTATATATGTAGTTAATATTAGCATGACCAGCTGGTTCTGTAATTTGAATTTAATTAATAACGAGGAGTGTATTTGTAACGTAATTAATTGTTAAAATAGTGATTGATAATGGTGTTTAATTTTGGGTTCTACTTTGGAAAATCATAATTGACTTCAGGGTCGTGCATTGGAAACCGCTTAACAGAATTTTATTAGTATGTCTTGTATCGCCTGGGATATGAGTCCGCGAAGCTACCCTAGCTATAGGTGGTATAAACTTTTGATTTTTTTGCAAATACCAATATTTGTTTTGCTTATTTATTTCTATTGAGTTATAGCTCTTTCGTGAATTAAAATTTAAGAAAAATTCATGGTTTCTGTTAAATCTTAAAAATAAATTTATTTATTTCATAAATTTTATTACGAATTTTTTGGTAAACAAATATCATTTTCCAACAAAATATCACAATATCCACTTAAACAAATTCGTAGATGGCATCGTTTCGTAATACTTTAAAATTCTTCTACTATATAATTCGTCATTGTTTTATATGTTAAATAATCCGAATATTTTTACCTAGGGCAGGGGGTATGAGTCAATGGGTCAATATTCAATTTTTATAAATGAACTAAAAATGTTTCATGCTATAACATATTCTGATTTTTTATATTTAATCCAACAATGTGAGCTACTGGCATTCAATGGAAATTTCATTCAACAATTTGGATTATTTAACAATTTTTTAATAATTGTTTTAGAAATATCGCTTGCGTTCGATATGAAAAATTTATCTATCTATCCGAATAGGAAATTTTTTTGCACTGCTCTTCAAAAGTTATTTGTGTAATAACGTATCGAAAAGTAGCCTCTTTTTAACGAAAATTGCTTTTGTAACGGTTTACTTTACAGCACAGAGTACTCCAATCAATTCACATTTATTTAATCATCTAATTTGATTAGACTGTGTCTTACTTCTCCACAATTTGAAAAAAACCGCTGCGAACGGATTTATTATTAATTATCGATAAACTGGTATTTTTCAGAATTACACAAAATAGCATTTAATACACATGTAAAATAGGTTATTACAGCACTCATTTACATATTTTACTTGCTGCGCTCGTCAACATACATGGTAATGAAATGTAATGACTTCTATTTCACCACTTGTATCGAAATATATTATTATGCAACAAGTCTCTGAGGCTTAATGCCCTTTGCTTGTATGATCATCTCCCCCATTGTTATCTGTTTTTGGCCACCTCTTTCCAATCGCGTATGATGTGGTGCTTCACAAATACTTGTCTGGAATCGTTTTCGGTGTCTGCCAAGTGCTCTCTTTTCTTTCAGATCAGAGACCTCCACATTGAGTAGGATTATCCATTCGCTATTATACAATATCGGCCCAAATATTACCCGCAGTTTTTTTCCGTTCTACTCGTTCAAGGCGTTTATGTATAAGGACGGGTTTAATAAGGTGTTTTAAAGTTTTATTTTTCTTGGAAATATCTTTTGATTTTGATATATTTTGTAGTTAGAAGTATATCCTATTTGTTGCTAGTATCCGTTTATAAATTTTTCCCTTTTTTTCTTTGCTGTTAATGGTAATTCCAAAATACATAAAATGGTCTACTGTACTAATTCTATTAATCGAGGTATTTGGAAGTTGGGCAGATCTTCTCATTTTCATATATTAAGTCCACGGTGTTAATCTTTAGTTTAATGTCCCTAGCAGTCTCCTGTAAAAAATATAATTATTTCCATAATTCATTATCAATTTACTTATACGTACTTATACATGTTATTTTGTTCTTTAAATTATCATATTTTACCGAGCTCAATTGCATCAGGTGTATTTTTCGCGAAAAATAATCGAATAATCATAATCCCAAAACGGAGAACAATAACACACAGACACATTTATTGAGAGGCACAAAGTGCTTGTGAATAATTTCCGCATTTAAATTTGCAATTTAATTCATGTGGGGTATTTACGCGAAATCGATTTCCATTTTGTTTTAATGCCTGCGAAACACAAATTCGGTTTTTATGTGGAAGGTGGTGGTAAATAAGGAATTTTCCGACTGTCACCATAAATCGATGGGCTGACAATGGTTTCAGATGGTGGCAGGAAGATGGAAGGTGCAAATTCAGCAGCCCAAATCCGGAATTGCGAATTAAAATTCAATACATTTCGAGGTGAGCACCAGCACTCTTTAAGATATATATTTAAGAGTTTGAAACTCTTTTGGCCCGATTTTTGTGGATGAACATGAAAAAAATGAGGTTGAGGCCGAGGTCGAAGTTGAGGCTGGCTCTTAGTTCTCTGGTCTGGATGGGAAAGTTTTTCGGGGTGGCAAAAGTGCCGCTCTTCTGTTGTGCTGTGCTGTTGCTCTCTGTGCGGCAAAAAGGAGGCAAAAAATTTGCAAAGTCTTTCGCCAGGGCATGAATGAATGGATGGATGGTTGCGGAAACTTTTCTCCGGGCGATTCCTCAAGTTTCACCAGGGTATTTTCACCCCCTCTGTTTCTAACAGTATGTCTGTGTGTTTCAGGGGAGACGTTGAAGAAGATTTATAATATTTCGGATAAGTTATTGAAATTCAATTATAGGATCAAAGTGTAAACCACATGTGAATATGAGAAATGGGTTGGAATTTCAAAAATTATTATTAAAATTCCCCTCAGCATTTATGGGCTAGGTCGAGTTGAGGCTTGGGATCTCTAAGGCTTTTCGACGCGAGCGACGAGAGCGGATTAAAGAATTGTTTTGCAGAAGCAGGGTGGATTACAAGCAATAGCAATTTTCTTATTAGTCTATAAATTAAATATAATAATCGTATTAAATTAAAAACATTGTAGTTTGGTTAATAAAAAGCTAGACTTTCTTCTTCAAATGATACGAGTGCTTTCTTATTGTTTAAATTAAGTTACTAATGAATTTCATAGCATGTTGTAAGGTGGAAGAATTATTAATAACTGAATAACTAATAAAACGATGGGCAGTTGGATGTTAATTTATTTACGGCTGAGAATAGACTAAAGTATTACAATTAAATCAGCGCTAATTGTGCTTTGCAAAAATGAAAGATGCTTATTCGACGCATTCCCAGTCGAGGGGAATCGAATCGAGGGGGATCGAATAGAGCCGAAAAGAAGTCGCCGCAAAAACTGTCATTTAATATGCGCCGTCACAATATGATTGATTTCTTCTTAATTTGTTAATTAAAAATTGTATTTTATGTATTTTAGTCACATTAAATCAATATTATGGAATGTAATTCTATTTGTTCTGTCAGAGTCGATTTTATAGCTCAAGTGCTTGAAAGAATTCTTTAAAGCAAGTGTTTTTTTTATTAGAAAATCCATCAAATTTATGTGAACGTTAGTTTCGTTATGTATAATTTAACTGTTTTAGTTGTTGTTTTGACTATTTTTTTGTTTCATTTAAATTTATTTTTAAACCATACCATAACGAATGGTTTTTTCTTCGTGTAAGTAAGAGACGACAAGATATAGATTTTCCTATTACACCGTAGACTAAGGGAATGAAATTATAAAAAGGTTTTGGTGTTGATTTGTTATAAAATGCATAAAATATTTTAAAATTCCTATCAATATATTTCTCAAGATTAATATAATTTTATGAATTCTTTGTAATAAATGAACACGGCAGATAAACATCATTAAATACTGGGGTTTTTTAAAGTCACAAGCGTAACGAGTGTCTGAAGATGGCCTGGTTATATAAATAAATATAAATTACATTCATTTCATAAGTTTACATCGTTCAGTATCTCGGTTTAATTTTTATTACTTTAACAATGTGCTCTGATAATGTTTGAAAGTGGTTAACATAGATGTAAGTGTAGTTTATGTTATAAATAGAACTCTATTTCTAATATACAAACTAAAGTATTGATTTTTTGCACAACTTTAAAAATTAGTCTTTTCTTACTAATTTGACTAAATGTGCCACTTTTTTACAATCGAAAATTTATAGGACTTTTGTTTATTCGTTAAAAGTTGTTAAAGTTTGCAAAGAAATTTTGGTTTCAATCAAAATATACAGGTCATTTCTTATACAAAAATAATCTAAATTATTTTTGAAATGATTTGTTCAATATTTCGAAAAACAAATATCCATTTTTGAAGTATTACCACCCTGTACCGTTTTCAGTACAATTTGTTTATCTTTTTGAGAAAGATCAAGTATTGCAGTTGGAGGACATTAATATGAATGATTATCATATTGTAAAGCACCCTGTGAATTCTGGGTTAAAATGAATAATGCTATTGTATAGGACTTGATTAAATTTTATTATTGCCAAGTTACTTTTCTGTGAAAGATTGTTTTTGTTATGGCCTTATTACTGGTATAGAAATTAATTCAAAACAAACATATGAATGTTTTGATTAAATCTTATTATTTACGATTATATTATTATTGCAAAACAGTGGAATAGACTGAAGACTCAGTAATTTGCGATGATAAATATGATGGTTAATTTCATTTTGCAAACATTCTATTAATTTTTATCGAGCGGAAAATGTTTGCTCAGATATTCAAATCGGATTAATCAATAATTGAGACGGAGTAAAAATTTTCACAAAATTTTAATATTATAAGATGTTATTGCATTATATTTGAAAAATTGTAAGCTTGTTTCAAATTCATATCAAATATGAATTTGAGTTTATGAATATTTAAATTCCATTTTAAGAGCATTTATAGGTAAAATTTTATAAAACTGAAAGCTTTTTCCTGTTTAATATCAAATTTCTTAGGATGTCATTTCTTATTTTCTAATGGTTACTTATTTATGTGATATATTAGATTACATTATTTCATTAATAAAATATCTTGTTGAAATTTTGCATGTGAATATTTTGTTAGAATATTCTAAAACTCGTATGTAAGAACATAATGTTTCGATTTTCTTCGTTTGCGTGCTTCATAATTTTTATTTCTTTAATTATATTTTGTTAACATCAACACCTTGCAACCATAGACATAGCAAATCAATAAGTTTAGCTTAGTATCGGAATCAATTGATCGTAAATGCTGAACGAGCCTTATCAAATAAGTAAGGTCCACTCACACAGCAAGCAGAAAACCTGCAGCAAACGAGCACGTTAAGAACTTTAAAATAACCATTCTTGTTATTCTCAAACCCAAAAAGTAATAATTCTTACTTACCCTTACTTAAGAAATTTAAGATTTACTTAACGAATACACAATTTGTAGCTTAAAAACGCTCAAGGGTTGCGTAATTTTAGAACATTCTTTACATTCTAGAACTGCAATTAAATTTTAAATAAATAATTTGTAATTTTTTGATTATTAAGATTAATTAATTAAACATTAAAAAAATTAAACTTTTAATGAGAAATAAAATTTCAATTCAAATACAGTGGTCGCCGCTTATTAGGGCCACTCTGGGACCGGAATAATTTGGCCCAATTAGCCGATTGGCCCTTTTTATGCGATTGGTCAATAAAAGCTAGGATTTGATATGTAGGTAAAGATTTTTAATATGTAAGAGTATGTATATATGTATATAAATTCATGTGCTTGGAAAAGTGTATTTATTAAATAATATTTGTTCAATATATGTTTATTTAGTAAAATTTAAAATAATTCAAACGTCAATGACGTGTACATGTATTGTGTTTTATCAACCAAACCAATTGGAGCGTTAAAACCCACCCGGTAATAATAAACGAAAAGAAATGCATATAAGAAAACAGAATGAATTTAGCAATCTATTTAACAAGTAAATATGATTATGTACGTATATGTAGTGATGAATATATTGATAATCAAAAATTTTACAAAGTGTAAACTATTGCGGTGTCATCAAATCGGAAAACACAAACATGCGAGGAGACGTTTTTCGAATTTTCCTATTTTTCTGCACTCCTTCAGTCACATAGGGTATATGGTTAAGATTGGTGTGAATAAATGTCACACACTTACGGAGTGGTAGAGAAATAAT
This sequence comes from Clogmia albipunctata, assembly GCA_001014945.1. Lineage (NCBI taxonomy): Eukaryota > Metazoa > Arthropoda > Insecta > Diptera > Psychodidae > Clogmia > Clogmia albipunctata. The sequence goes on from JXOV01006256.1 coordinate 11,852, forward strand.
TATATCTTGTATCCTTCTTTCATAAAGGTAGTCGTAATTTATAAAGAGGTCCCATATAGGTCTTTCATTAAATATATACAAATATTTAAGTTTGAATTATCCATGTACAAGGAAACTTTTAGTGCCAAAATAAAATTTTATGCTACACAAACGCAGAAAATTATATCTTTTATTTTATCTAAAAGTTTCTAATCAATTTTTGACATTTTTTCGTACTTTTTTATTCAAAATGTTTGTTTCTTTTAATGAAATCGAATGGTGATTTAAGAGTCACATGAAAAGAAGATAAATTTTATTATATTTATTAATTTCATTAATTTCTTGTTTTACCTGATTAGAAATTATTAAATTTTTGGCTTGCAAATAATTTAGTACGGTTGGTAAACATTTACCCGTAATTATCACAATTTAATATTTAATGAATATATACTATTATCTTAAAGCTACTTTTAAACAACATTAATAATTCAATGTGAAACAACACTAAAATCCTTCGTTGTCATCTTTAAGAAATTTATAATTTATAGCGAAGCCTTGAAATTCTTTAGAATTGGGTACCATAACTTACACCTAATTAAATTTCAATTATGTAAATGAACTCGGAAAAAATGCAGACTATTTTGCATAATGGCTCTCTCTTTTTGAGTCACATTAAATCATTCCGTGTATTCTAATTCGGGCCATTTTACCTGAAAAATTGTCGGCTTTATTAAAAGATAAGCACCTTGGCGGTGTAACGATGATGTTGTTATCAATTTGGGATGATCAGGAGATTTATTCTTCGAGGAGAAGAGGCGAGGGTCTATCTCTCAGTCCTCCTGTCCTATGGAGGTAATCATCACAGGTGCGAATTTCATGATTTACAGTCTCCATTCATGTGGAATCCCCACTCTTGTCCCCTCATCCTCCTCTTCATTTCCATTTTGGTCGCGCCAGGCATAAAGAAATTATCATAAAATACTGTCCCATCCCTGCAGCGCAGCCAGTCAGAATAATTTGGCAGTGTTCAAATCCTGCAGAAAGTTTGCACAATATTTTCCACGGTTTTAATGCAATTTTATTCAAATTTGAATTGATGCCATCTTCTCCACAATCTTTGGCAATAATATTCCACATCTGGTGGGGAGTTTTTTACAGATACAACGTAATTTCCTCGAATAGGTATTTCTTTAAAAAATGTATATGTTTTTATAAATATTAAGAACAAACAAAATTAGTAGAAAAATATATATTATTGATTAAAAATTATATATAAATTTTAAGGTTTTTATATTAGGTTATTATAAATGAAATTATCAATTATACGGGAAATACATGTAAATTAATATATAAAATTTTCCTGTTTATAACTACAATTAGATTGTGGTATCAAAAAATTCTGGATAAAATTTTAATTGTCATTTTTATATTTATTATCTTAATTGAACTTTTAAAATTGGTTAATAAAGTGTATTTTTTACAATTTTTGTCATTAAAAGTTTGTAATGGCAATGAGCAATAATCTACTTTTTGTTTTAATTTGTTTAAATTGCGAGTTAATTATATAATTAAATAAATTAGAAATGAGTGGTAGAAAATAATGTCACTTTATTTCGTTGATCCAGATGTACAATTATCCTTTGTAGAATCGACCGTATTTGTTTCAATAATTGTTGTAATATTCAATTCTATTACAATTTATAATAGGGGCAATTAAAGTTAAATGGATTTTAACTTTCCGTTTTTAATATTATTCAACTTTTTTTTCAATTCGAAGAATTTATTTGTCAAGAATTTTCCATTTACTCTCAAACAAAGTTCCATTATTTGGACAGTTTCTTTTGCAATTTTTTTTCATCTCAAATATTGCTGTAATTTGAAGTTTACACACATCATTACCACTCTCAATGGCGCCGTATCGTTTTAAGGGCTGCCAGAAGGAAAACACGATGTTCCTCCGTGTTGGGATTTCTCCGTCTGGGCCCGGCTTTACCGCTCTTCTCTCGGTACTGTCCGCTACGAATTCTTTGTGGACTTTCGCTCATTGAGCCATAGTGGATTTATGTGTTTGCTCTGATGGGATGATGTGCCGTGTGTACATAACTGAACTTCCCCGAGAAAGTAATAGTGCCAAGAATAATTTGTGCGAAATGGGGGCTTTGTTCAAACAGAAAAGTGTGTGGGCTCTGGCGTGTGTATTCAAAATATGTTTGCTCTTGATTATGACTAAATCAAGAGGCTCCAAAGTCAAATTTGCTTTAATGGATTGCTAAGGAGAATGACATAAATTAGGTGTGTTTTTGAGCTAATGGGTAAGATTCTTTGTTTTAAGAATTTCACAAAGGATATTTTTAATACCTTCGTTTATACCAATAAGAGTATCTTTAAGGAAGTTTTTTTAATTTTTTACCAGGATTTTTTACTATTAATAAATAAAAATGCTTATGGCAAAATAACAAAAATGGAATAAAGATAAATTCTTGTTTATTTTTAATACAATATAAAATTGATCAACTCTTATTTTTTTAAATTTTATCTACAAAATAATGTAACTAACTTACTAAAGTATTGAAATACATACTTAATTGTTATTATTCACCATACGTGTGAAAACCCTGAAAACTTGAAAATAAATTTCCACTCTAATGAAAGTAACTTTTTTAAGAACTGTATAAAAAGTCAAGATCCGCAAACTGCAGTATTTTGGTCATATTAGGAGGAATTCCAAATATAGAATACTGCAACTTATAATGGAAGGCAAGATAGAAGGACGACGACCTCGAGGCAGAAGAAAAATATCATGGCTGAGGGATCTCCGACACTGGTACGGAAAGACGTCCATAGAATTATTTCGAGCGGCAGCGAACAAAATAGCCATTGCAAACATGATCGCTAACGTCCGATAGAATACGGCACAAGAAGAAAAAAAATAAAAAGATATTTTTTATTTGGAAGGCTCTTGTAATTAAATTATATATTCCTAATTAATAGGAACTTATAAAACAATCTTCAAAATAATTTTCAAAATTTCGCCAGTATAAACGTCATAATATTTGCTATAATTAAAAAACAAATACAAAAACTTTTAATCATCTTTACATATAAAAATGAATTCTTATCTAGAATTCGAAAATGGTTTGAGCGATTTTGTTAAGTTTAACATTATTTGTTAAAAGCAAAATCCAGTCTAACTATCTGTTCTATTTTGAAAGTGTTTGCAAAAACATTCTTACAATTTTAATTTTTCTCTGTGATTTAAATCCATAAATTTGGCTAAAATATTAGCGCAAAGATTTTAAAGTTAATTTACTCACTACAATAGCTATAAAACATAGTGTGCAGTTTAAATGGTGAATATTATTATTCTGTTGTGTGGACTAATTAAATTAATATTCATAACTGTTTGTGGCTCTAATATTAATTAAAAACCTGATTTTGTAAATAACATGTGCAGATCTAAAATAATAATAATAAAAATAATGTTAACAAATTCCTGTTGTCCTTGTTCTACAAATGTTATTCATCATTGTATTTTTTAAATTTAAGGCGATACGACGTAAGTCGGGTCAACTAGTATGAAATATAAATGAATTTCCCTTTCAATTCTTATAAGGAACTTATCACGACTATTTGTCTCCAATACATTATTAGTCAATTAATAGCACCTAAACCAGTCAATCCTACCTGTCCTGGGATCTGAGGAGGTGGTTGAATGCGTTACCACTCGGTTTTGAGACGGAGACTATCATATATCTGTAATATTTTCTTTTCAAAAGAGAATATTAACGATAGATTTATATATTAATGGCGAAAAGATATAGACCTTTCTCATTTGAATTTTATTATTGTGTTGATAAATTTTATTAGGAATATAGAAGGTATATAGCCTACTTAAATGAAACCATACAATTTTGAAAGATATAGTTGAACGAATAAACCCTTATACATGATTTAATTTACAATCATGTCTTTAACCAATTAAAAACATAATATAATATACAACACATCAGCTTTAAAGTGCTTATGTCACGTAATTGCTCCCAACGATCAGATATTATTCATTTACTTACCCTTAGTATAATTCGCTGATTTTCTAATTTGTGATTTACCGTTGATGGCAATAGATAAAGGGTGAAAGGAAAATGTGGTTTGATGAAGAGTATAAAAATAGCGGAAAATATGTTGAACATGTTGTTGGTGGAAACAAGAAATGTGCCCTTTATTCTCTAATCTCTCTAATATCGGAGCGATGTGAATGGGAAAAAGTTTTTGCGGAAATTCAGTCCACTTCAATTCCTGGCTCTGTGGATGGGGTTGGGTTGCCGAGATCGACCACGGATAAATATTTGGTTGGCAACGGAATTATAGAGATAGTGGCGGGTAAATAGTTTGCTCTTGGGGGGTTGAAGGGGGTAAGGGGTGGAAACGAAGAGCCGACAGAGGGAAAACATTGTGGAATTAACCGTCAATTTATAAACCTTATATTTTTATTAATACAAATATAAGGATATAGGATATCCAATAGCAGACTTTTCCAATTCTCGTCTCCATTTGTTTGCCAAAATTCCTCAATTGAAACTGACACGGCGAATCGATGAAGACAAAAGGAGCCCAAATTGTTTTTCCTCCTTTATCCTTCCCGCTTTTCCAAACTTTCACTCTGCCATTCATTCGCTTTTCACGCTGCCGATGTGCGAAATACACACAGTTTCGCTTGGTCGGTCCAGGAAACTGCTGTCGAGGAAGGGACGAGCGACAATGATGATATAAGTTTACAGATTTGGCAGGGCAGCCAAAGTCCCTCCAAGTTGAAATATGATAAGGGATGCCAATAAATTTTCAGGCGGCTTTAAGCAATTTGCTTGGGGTTTCAATTTCACCGGAATTTATCGTCCGGATACGGGTGAACTGTCATGTCTCGTTCGAGGAACTTTCCGAGAACTAGTTTCCAGCCGCTCAAGGATCAAGGCAAGGATTCGAGCACGTCAAGGTTATAAATACAGAAATGAGCAGAGAAGAGGAATCGGACCGGGCGTTTATCATCATTTCAAAAGGATCAGAAGCAAAGGTACAAATGGGGGTTCGGAATTATCAAATTGATTCCGGATCTCTGTCTCCTAATCTTCACAAATCCCCGTTGATGAGTCCCAAGGTTAACGCATGAGTGATGATAAAATGAGGTGAATAATAATTATTCGAATAAAAAATTGATAGGTATATTTTTACAACTCGCAGAAGTAGATTGTATGAGAAAAACATTTTTTTATTCTATTAATTTTAATAATCTATTTATAATTTTCAAAACAAGTAACAACAGTGTGAAACAGCGCAATAACGGTTAGATATTGTGGTTTTTATTAACACTGATCCGCAATACCCTTGACGCATTCTAAAACTTTTTGTTAAAATAAAAAATGCATGACGAATTATGAATTTCTGGTTCAAAAATATAAAATTAAGGTTTTTAAAATTAAACAAATTACCCCCTTATAGATTTTATATTTAACTGTTTAAATAATGCATAATTTAAACAAGACCTATTTTTATTTAATGTCTTTAAATTTCTGATTCAAAATAGGCATTTTTACCAAAATATTTTAAATAAATTTTTATTTGGCATGCACTTTTACTTTTATATCAAAACAAATAACTCTTGAGAAGAATTTAAATGATTGTTATTGAAAATTAAAATATATTGTGCTCGATTAAAACGGATCCAAAAACTCGTCCTTGTCATGTTTGTGCGCTGGCTTATTCGATCCACTTCAACCTGTCAAATTTCCTGTTATTGTGACATGGTCGAACAAAAAAGTTGTTGTTTATCGGATAGGTATAGGTTTCCCGATCCAGTTGCTGGCAGGAGTCACGTGTTTGTTTATTTCGAACCGTCTACGTAATGTTTTCAGATTTCACCCTCCATTGATGTCGATAATAAATAGGCGAAAAATGTTTTTTGGTGTGCAAAACAAAACGGATAAAAAGTCACAGTTCCATTTTCCAAACGAATTTACGCTGGCAAATAAATTAATAAATCAATTGCCGGGGCCCAGATGAAGACGGCTTGTGGGGCAGAGGCATTGCCAAAACAACAACAGCAGCTCGTTCCGGCCAGGATTGTAATAAACTGTGGATCAGATAACGTCAAAGTCCCGGCCACAGGAATCATAACAAATGAACGGCTTGAGCGGCGGGTTCTATTAATTCTCCGACCTTTCTGATTATTATTTATACACAATATTTTGCGATTCAATTTCCGAAATGCCTTCTGTTTGGTTGGATACTGGATTGGATACGCTTTTTTATGTCCGCCCAGACAGCAGACGTACATAAAGCATAAATATGTTTGGCGGTATCAAAACAAACCTATTAGAAAGTCATTTATCATAAGACGAACGCGGAATATTCGGATAAGGATTGGAAGGCTGGCTGTCGTTTCGAAGCAGCCTATGCCAGGGCCAATAATATTATAGCTGTACAGGAGATGGAGAATGTTGAACCGTCATCATCACGGAGCATCTTTATTGACCCGGTTTATGGATTCATGGCAAGAGCTAATTTGATGACTAAATATTTTTGCAAGAGCTATCTCTCACTCGGCAAAAATAGTAATACAATTGATGAAAATGCCGATAAGCCATTCAATCAGCACTGAGTATCCTTAGACTTGAATTCGAAATCAACAAAATATCTATTAATACTGTTCTTCTTTATCGATTGAGTTCACCTATATTATTTTTATAAATTCTCAGAGAAAACAAATTGGATGATTCCTCATTTTAAAATTCTCCTCGATGAATTTTCATAAATACATTTCTCCGGAACATGCCCTAATCTTTCGGATATCCGTAAGATTTGAGTTTCTTTTTAAAATGTTTATCCGAACACAAATTGTTTAGATATGAAAAATTCTAACTCATATATAAATTTCACTTAGTAATAAATTACAAATTAAGTTATTGATAATCAGTGATAGGAATGGGTATGATATTATTATAAATTTCTAACTTAATCATTTAATTTTCCGTTTATATGTCTGCGCTTATAGTGACCGTTTTTATGACAAATACTAACCATCTGGTTTGTGTGTTCGATTTTTAAGAAATAAGGGATCAAATTGGCTCTTATTTTTTCCGTGATTGATTTTGAGTCTCCCAGACTTGTTGTCGATAGTTAAAGATCAATTAATATTTAAAGTGATTTTTGATAAATGAAAAAATATGCATATATTATGGATACAATTTTTACATTGAATTATTTCTTTCCATATTATCCCTATATAAAATTTCCTTAAATTAAAATCAATATTTATGAAAATACTACCAAAACAGTGTCTTATTTTATATATTTTAATTTTCTACAATATGCATTGTATGATGTTTGCTTAGTGTTTGTCACTCCCCTTAGATGTAATTGTAATCGGATTCCATTGTAGTTATGATGTTTTCAATCACTGATTTTATTAATCATTTCTTGGCGTTACAGCCTCGTTCGTGTCTGAGTCTGCTCTAAACTTTGCCTTCAGGTAGAACGGTTCCTTGCTGTTCTCTTCCATCTGATCAATCCGAACCCTTTGGCATCCTCGACCACACAATCCCCCCAGTGCTTTCTTGGCTTTCTGGGTTTTCTCTTTCCATCTGGGTCAGAATTCAGAACTAATTGTGCGGAAAAGAAGTTAAATCACATCGTATTTCAATTTAAAATACATATTCCAAATATTTACATCCCAACACTAAATTACATGTATTTTTACTTTTTTTAAACGTCGACCTGGTTGTTAGACTAATTTAGTCTTTTCTGTTATTGTCTGTTTTTTAAATCTATATTTTTATAGAATCATTTCACGGGCTTTTATATGATATTATGCTAATACTTTGAACTAAGAAATAATCAATTTAACACAAATATAAATTCATAAGGTATTATTTTCTTATCATAGCATTTGGATAGTTACTAGTTAATATAGTTTAATTTATGTGTAATACCTGATCCATAACTATCGAAAAACATGGAGTAATCAAAGCTATCAAATCTGTACTGAACTGGTTCAAGCCAGATAAAAATTTTCTCTTGTTGGCAAAGACAATTTTTTTATTGCGGTTTTTTGTTCCAAGATTATAAAATTATTTTATTATTATCTTATTTATGGCTGTGAGTGCATATTAATCAAAACATCAACGCTATAAAAACCTACCCAAAAAACGCATCAACTGATAATGATAACGAACCCGAATTAGGTTCTTCTGTTAAGTGCGAGCAGTTTAGATAACTAAATGGCATTCACAAACAGTGTTTCGATTAGACAAGATGCTTCTAAATTTAGAAACTTTGTGGGAAAAGACGAGTGAGTACGATTATTTTATTCAAATAGATAGTTTTTAAAACCAATTTCATTTTAGAATTCGATGCTGATAGTAAGGGCGATCAGTACGTGCAGAATTTAGTGAGGAAAGGGAAGCTGGAAAGACTGGATGACGAAAATGAAATGGAAATCCCTTCTTATTATGATCGAGATCTATACAGAAAGTATAAAGAATTTGATTTATTAGGTTGATATTTATTAATTTAAATATTATAAGGGGTCAAATGTACTTTAACGATCATCGGGCATCGATGTTGATGTCTACTGGAATTGGGATTGTGGTCAGTATGGCTGTGGAATCAATTTTGAGTGTTTTGGTCTGCACTAGACAATCATCCACTCCAAGAACAGCTTATAGGCGATATGTGGAGACATTCCTATATATTTTGTATTATTATCAGGATCTTCCAGATGAAACTGATTCATGGTAAGTTTAATAGATGAATTTTATTATAAATTGAATTGTTACAAATTCAATTATAAATATCTTCTATTTTTAATATATTTTCATTTTATTTTAATAATCTTATTTTATAATTAAATCATTTCAGGTGCTCTCGATCACTTATTGCAGTTCGTGAAAAACACCGAAAAGGATTCAAAACAGCAGAAAGAAAAGGAAAGGGATTTATAAATCAAAAAGATATGGCAATAGTTCAATTTGGATTTATTGGATTTACTTTACTAGAGCACAAGAAACTTGGCATTCCCTTCGACAAGGACGGATTTTATGCTCTTACCCATTTGTGGAGAGTTGTTGGCCATTGCAGCGGAATCAAGGAAGAGTTCAACTTATGCTCTCCCAATTTAGACACAACATTTGATCGGTGCAGATCAATGCTCACTCATATTATCACTCCCGCGATCAGTGATCCTCCCCACGATTTTGGTTATATGTACGAAGCTCTGATCAATGGTCTGTGGTACGTGAATCCGGATTTGGACGTCAATAAATTTGACTTCCTAATGAAAAGATTTTCAAAGTGTCCCGGATATTTCATGACTGAAGAAGAAAAAATGGAACAGAGGAAATATGTCAAGGATTATCCCCATTATGTCCCAAATCTCAAAGAAGCAAAAATTACATTGAATATTGAGAAGAATATTTGTCCTAAGTTTCGGGAATTCAGCTTATCTGATCGATTAAATATCTTCATTTCAGAATACTTAATAACTGAACTTGTATTTAATTATCCAGTAATAAGATTGATTTTAAATATGTTAAGTTATATTAATACCTTTTTAATGGATTATTTTCCGTTATTGGCTATTATTAAATTTGGATATAAACATGCTTATGTACGTATCCTTAATCGTTAAATAGGATTATATCGTAATTGTCTATTGTTTGCAATGTATATTTTACTTTAATTAAAATTTGATTTTATAAACAAAAATATTTATTTGCTTCGAAATTGTTTGTTGAAGTAGATATTTCAAAGTTCACTTGAGCAAAAAATTATCTTCTGCGCGATAACAACGTTCACATGAACTGATTATCAATTGGAACTTGAGGTAGGTTTTTAATCGTTCTCTTTTATCAATTTGGCCCCTGCCAAACAAATAAAAATCATTCTCAAGATCATTTAAATTTAGTAATCTTTGTTATAATCTTAATTATTTTTTAAAATAATGCTTTAAAAAAAAGAAAGAAATAACTAGTTAAAGCTATTTCAATAAACGTAATTAAAAATGTTTCTTAATAGTGCCTTTTGGTATTGGATTATTATATACCAGGTTTTGCCGGTTTCGGGTCATTTGGACATGGCTCAACGAAATCCGACATAAAACTACAATGACAAATGCTAGAGAAATTTTGATAATCGACATCGAATCATAAGGATATCTGTAAAAAGTATCAGTAAGTTATTTGATTTTGTTTCTTGATTTCCTTTTTCAAACACATTATTCTATTCACCGACCAATATTGTTTTTTTTATCGATTTTAAAATTGTGCTCAAAACGAGCAATTTTAAAAGTGCTTGCAAGTTAAGTACTCTTACGGTTCAATCTTACTATTCAGGAAAATATTTTTTTGTTCTGTGCTGAGAGGTGGAGATCATAAAGCAGATATGTGGAAGCAATAAAGATTCTTTGTAGTAACTGCCATATTTTAATAGTTGAATCCTTTGTCTTCTGCAGTGGAAATATTTTAGAGAGTGAAATAATATAAATTTTAGTATAAGAATCGTCCCAACATAGATTGTACTCGCTCTTTGCCTGAAGTCGTGTATTGCATAGAAATAGAAAGGAAATCCGATATAAAACTTTAGGGAAAGCAAATATGTTTAAATGATGAAAAAATTATATCGGTCCCGAATTACATTGACGCATCTACAAAGATGACAATTTTACAGGAGAGCAAGAAAACGAATAACAGTTCATCATAGAGAAAACGAGAAATGGTCTGGTAAGTCTCCAGACATTTGCAAAGAAACTTGTTTATCGTTTAGAACATTCTTAAATAAATCCTGTCCAAATTGAATAAAATCAGACAAGTTCTTCTGCTTTTTTTTTGTGTTGGAAAAAATGTTCTGAACCAAAAATATGTTTTCTTGCGATATTAACGTTAATTGGGCATGGTTGCCAGAGATCCATTACACCACTCCTGTACCTGATATTTTGAATGAAGGGTTTGTTTCTTGTTGTATCTTTATACTTAGTAGCATTTGAAAAATGTTAATTTTACGTCGTTGTAATTCTGGACTGTCGATATAATTATTTGGAATAAATTTGTAATCAGAACAAAAAACAAAATTTTATCAATTATTATCCACACAAAAAGTATGACATTTTTGCTTAATCTTTTGTTATAAGTACATTCTAATCTGAAATGAAATTTTTTTAAACTCTGATAAGAAAATGTATAAATATTCTTCCATTACCAGTTAGTGACAGCAAATTGAACATCCAAGGCAGCATCGTGCTATATTCTAAAAAAAAACAATAATATATGTAGCATCGTGTTAAAAAAATTAGTACTTCAAAAATTTTGTTTTGAAAATTTTTATATTTCTATCACTATCAACCCAATAATGTTCAGTCATGTGATTTTTATGTTTGAAAACATGTTTTGCGATTTCGTTAATAGAGAACTACTAATGCACAGATAATATAATCATTATATAACTTATAAAAGTATGTATAGAATATAATGAATTCTAGTTAATTGTCCTTTCAACTCCTGAAGTTACCGACAGGTTATGAAAGATTTCGCTCTAATTTCTTCACGAACCGATAGAGAAAAGCTTCGTCCTTGATGCATTGTCAACAAACATTCAGTTTTTGTTGATCTTTTGAAAGAAAACCACGTTAAACACCATGAGTGCTAAATACGCGCCGCGTTACGAGGCTGTGTTCCTTTGCACCTACCCTACTTTAGATAGATCCTTCGAAACTAAGAGAACCCATTTCCGTATGACCTGAAATGGCGCAAATAAGACCTCTTAATGAAGAAGCCTTTGTTGACTGAAAAAAGTGAAAAAACGGCTCGCTTGGGCGCATGAGAATATCGATAGAGATTTTGAAAATGCCATTTTTACTTATGAATGTTTTATATGTGCACGTTGTGTCCTCTGGCTCTCTCTAGTTAACTTCCACCAATAGGCTTGTTCAGTAGACCGAAATATACGAAATAAAGGTGCATCTTTGCGGATGCTTCTCAAAGCAGGGATTCGACACTTTGTACCTCTTTACCTACAACCTAAATGCCTAGAAAATAATGAAAATCTAAAAAAAGGCTTTATTACCATATGTCAAACGTTGGTTCATCAGCAAAAATGAATATTGGATTCTGCGGCCCTGTTGAAAATGTGAAGTCATATATTAAACTGAAATCTCAGCGAAGACGTACACATACTTTGGAATTCGTCTGGAAATCGTTGTCAGTAGAATCCGCCATCAAATTACACACTATTAATCAAATTGCATCATCGTTTGTGAGTGTACAATGTATTTATAAATATGAAAGTTTCAAATATTTTTTTTTTATAAATTAACCCCACCACGCTCTTACTTGACAGAGTGTAGACAAATAATTGCGCCTATACTGGTTATGTTATAAATGGATCCAATCAATACGCCCATTTTATTTAATCGCGATTTGCTTTAAAATCAAATGTTTCAATTTAAAAAATTAGTTCGTCATGGGTAAGAGGTTATTTTTCCAATTTATCACGGTTATTTTCTTTGCTTCTTTGACCAAATTGATGAAAATCAATTCGAATGATAACAGCGTGTTCCAAATAGGTGAATATCGAACTGTGGAAGTTTCGTCTTTCAACTATCTGGCCAGTATAATAGCAGTGGATGGAGGCCCCACTCAGAACATCAACAGCAGAATTTCAAAAGCTAGAGCGACGTTTGGTAGATTGTGGCAAGTCCAGCGTTCAGATTAAATATCCTGTGATTCGAAGCTAAGAATATTCAACGACTGTATAAAGTCAGTCCTCATATACGGCAGACAACTATATAAATCCAAGTCTTCATAAACAAGTGCCTCCGAATCATATGCCAAATCTTCTGGCCCAACAGGAGTCGGAATGAAGACCTCTAGAATTTAAGCAACCCGGAGCCAATTTATATACAATTCAAACGCAGAAAGTGGCGATTAATTAGCTACACATTAGGGAAACGGAACAGTGTTGCCCGACAAGCTCTGGATTGTTTGCTCCAGGTCTAACGTAAGGTGGGTAGGCTCAAGCAGACCTGGAGACGTATGCTGCAGTAGGATCTGGGCAGAAAAGAATGGGAAAGAAGTGAAACCAATCAATGCCCTTGAACAGAGTACGATGAAAGCATTCGTAGATACGCTATGCTCCCAACTCTCATATTGAAACTGGTAACAGTCTAACATTTTCTTACAAACGGAATATTTTAACTGGTAAGAAAAAAATACTCTCCTTTGATAATCTATTAATCTTGTTTAACAGCATCTCTTATTCTATTACTGTATCAACGTCCAATATCCTATAAGGCCAGGAATATCCATAACATTATTTTGAGAAGGAAGTTCTAACTTTTTCTTATTTGAATTTTCATATTAAAAAATTATGCCATACAAAAATCCTCATATAATATAACAGAATCCATTTAATATCACCCTCTATATAGTGACGTCTTAATATGATGAATTTCAAAGCAAAGTATGGTTTACATGTAAAAGTTATTTCGAAAAAAAAGGATGTAATGACCATTCAATTAATATGGCTATTTTTTTAAAATTGTGACCGGTTATATAGACATGACATCAGGATGAGAGCGAATTCGCTTTCAGTCTTTCTATGATTGACTTTGGGTCTCATAGACAGTAAACGATAGTAAAATATCATGTATTTTTGAATAATGAAAAATAATAAAAAAAATACTCTTATGTTATGCGTAAACTTTTGTTTTGAGTTATTTCGTTAAATATGAAATAAATATTAATTGAATTATTTTTTATTATTTAATGTGGTAAATAAACGGATAATTATGTTATATTGTTATGTTAATTTTTATACAAATGTATCGCACTTTGTGAAAAAATGGCATGAAATTTATGTAGATGATTACTTTTATATTTATTATCTCTTTGTTATACGAAATATAACTGGACATTGCTATATAATGATTACTTTTTCACTTGAGATAAAACCATATAAAAGGTTTGTATTCGTAGTTTCCAGATCCCAAACCAAACCAGTGTAAAAATAGATTTAGATATAGTAATCTACCTTAATTTCGTCAATTATTAGCAAATAAATATAATGTACGTCACTCATTATCTTAATGGCTTTATAAAAACATTAATGTGATAAGCCGGTTATAGCTGAAATTTGTGTTGAAGCCTGATTAGATAATTATTCCAAAAAAGTCTGCCGATTAGACAACATGACTCCGAACTTGGAAGTTTTGTGGAAGAAAACAAGTAAGTGTTTTAAATATAATATTAAACACTAATTAATTTACTAAAATGTTTAGAATTCAACGCCGACAGTAAGGGCGATCAGTATGTGCAAAATTTGGTGAGGAAGGGCAAGCTGGAAAGGCTGGACGACGCAAATGACATGGAATTACCGGCTTATTACGACCGAGACTTATTCAAAAGGTATTAGATGAGTACTTTAAAATGAAATTGTGAATCATCGTTGTATTATTGTTAGGGGTCAACGATTTTTCCGGGATTATAAAACTTCACATTTGATGTCTGTTACTGTGGGATTTGTGATGGTATTGGCTGTGGAGTCGATCTTGAATATCTTAGCCTGTACCCGAATGTCATCAACCACAAAAACTGCCTATAAGCGATATGTGGAAACAATTTTTTACTATCTATATTTTTATCAAGACCTGCCGGATGATCCAAAGTCGTGGTGAGTAAAAAGAGCAGAATTTATTTTAAAATATACGTATAGTTTTCGTTTTTGATTGAAAAGGTGTGCCAGATCGTTGGAAGGTATAAGAGATAAACATCGTAAAGGATCTAAAGTTGCCGAAAGAAAAGGAAAGGGTTTCATTAATCAAAAGGATATGGCGATCACTCAATTTGGATTTATTGGATTTACTTTATTAGAATACAAGAAACTCGGAATTCCATTCAACAGGGACGATTTCTACGCTTTGACCCATTTATGGAGAGTTGTTGGTCATTGCATTGGAATCAAAGAGGAGTTCAATTTGTGCTCTTCCAATTTGGACACCACAATTGATCGGTGCAAATCTCTCTTGACCCACGTCGTGACTCCTGCAATCTATGACCCTCCTCACGATTTTGGATACATGTACGAAGCTGTCGTTACTGGACTTTGGTACGTGAACCACGATCTGGAGGTAAATAAGTTTCGGTTTCTGATCAAGAGGTACTCAAAGTGTCCTGGATATTTCATGACTGAGGATGAGAAAATGGAACAAAAGAAATATATCGAGGACTATCCTCATTACATCCCTAATATTAAAGAAGCAAAAATTGCATTGAATATAGATGACAATATTTGCTTAAAATATAAAGAATTAAGCTGGAATCAACGGTTGTCATTAGTATTTGTGGAATATTTGTTCTCAAATCTTGTGTACAATTATCAAATTGCTAGATTTTTCATGAATATATTTGCCTTCATAAGCTCATTTTTGTTAAAATATTTTCCATTGTCAGCTATTATTAAATTTGGTTATAAACATGCTTATGTGAGAATTTTAAATCAATAAAAATGATGATTTTAAATGATTTAAATAAATGAAAGATATTTTCAATTTAAATGCATTTTATTTGATTACCTTGTGCTTGTATAATAACTGAAAATAGATAATCAAAACTTATGCTTCAAGTAGGGTATATAAATTTTGAAAAAGTTTTTGTTGATATTTTGCATTATTTTCATTTGATTAAATTATCAACAATTAAGGTTTACGTTCAAATATGAGCTTTACTCGTATATACTTACAGAAAAAACATTTCACCGGATAGCGTTACCTTTACAGACGCCGATTCTCTTAATCATTTCGATAGAAAAAATCTTATTTGGTTTCTGAAAAAGGATTTAATCAATTTAGTCAAAAGTTCTGTGTGTGTTCGTGTAAATTAGACTCGCGACGGACAGTTAGACGGTAATTTATTTACGGCTGAGAACAGACTGAAGAATAACAATTAAATCAGCGCTCATTGCGCTTTGCAAAAATGAAAGATGCTTATTCCACGCATTCCCAGTCGAAGGGGCCTGAAGAGGATCAAGGGGGATCGAATGAGCCGCGAAGAAGTCGCCGCAAAAACTGTCATTGGAGATGCGCCCGTCACAATATACACTATACACAGAAAAGAATTTCCGTCTGATACGATAACATTTAAGTCGACGATTTTCTCAATCACATCGATCATAAATCTTAAATGGTTTCTGAAAAGGATTTTACTCAATAGATTCAGAATTTCTGTGTGTGGACAGTTGAAGTTAATATGTCTGCGCCTAAGAAACGCCTGAAGAATACAATTTGATATGCGCACTCTAAATAAACATTAATGTTCTTTTTCTTGGTTATATCTCATTATAATTAGAATCCTGTTAGAGCGAATCCTGGTGATACATTATCATGCATATTGTCAATTGTCGTATTTATTTAAAATATGTATGAATTCGTGCGAGAAGTGACAGTAAAAGTTTTTTTTTGCTCTCAGATTTTGATGAATTTTTGGGAAATAGACGATCAAATGTGCGATTAACTATGCCACCAATAACAGTGTTTTGCTATAGATAGTCTGGATTGAATAAGGAAGGACCAGTTTAAACTCTAATTAGAATGCCCAATATAGGCGGTGAAAATAACAAAAAAGCAATGCCGCCTGGTTTGCAATAGCTTATTATTATTAGCCAGTGCCATAAATTGTCATGCGATTTCATTATGTATAAATATTTTAAAATATTTATTTTAGCGCACACACATTGATCACTAGAGCTGTACGGTGTATTGATATCAATTCTATTGCGGGATTTGATGTACTGTTAATAAACAGGGCAGACAAACAGCAGNTTAGCCAGTGCCATAAATTGTCATGCGATTTCATTATGTATAAATATTTTAAAATATTTATTTTAGCGCACACACATTGATCACTAGAGCTGTACGGTGTATTGATATCAATTCTATTGCGGGATTTGATGTACTGTTAATAAACAGGGCAGACAAACAGCAGCGAAATTAACAGGTGAGGATAGGTTGAAGGTGACACTTCTTCCTATTAGAAAAGCTTAAAAAGCCCACGATGGTTTCGTGATAAGGCAAATAAATGCCGCCTTTTCAGTAAGCGTTGTCAATTAACCAATTTTGAGAGCCATCTAGTCTTTTTCTGATACTTGGGTCTGGAAATAGCGACGAGAATGAATGTGGGTTCTTTTCGAGATATGCAGTGGTGGAAGATCCCCGAAAATCCACACCGGCCAAAAGCTGGTCAGCCCTACGGATTCTGAGGTGGGCAAACAAGACAATGCTTTAAGCCGTTACATATAACACAAGAACACTGTCTTCAGATGAAGAATTAAATGAGTTCGAATTAGAAAACGACATGGCAGGCCTATTATGGACAAGACAAGCTGAAGACAGAGACGAGTGGCGACGCATGGGGGGGGCGTACGTTCAGAGATGGATTGAAATAGGCTGAACATGATGATGATGTATGAATAAGGTTCTTAATACCCGAACGGGTTCTTCACCTACCCCACCAAAAACCAATAAATTAAAATCAAAACTGTTATTTTTTTACATTTTTATTAAAAAATGTTTTTTCTATGAAAAGCGTTTATCTGTAAACTTTGTATTTAAATAATTTTTGCAAAGTCATCACAACATCTTCATAAAAAACAAAAATACGATCAACTGGCTTGGACTGAACCTGCGATTTGTGGTTTGCGGAAAGCAGATTAAATATTTATTCCAAACCAGACAGTCAACTGATTAAGATGTCTCCGAATTTGGAAGTTTTGTGGAAGAAAACAAGTGAGTTACATCAATTCTAAAAAATTAAGTACATTATTAATTCTAGTTTAATTTTAAGAATTCGATCCTGACAGTAAGGGTGATCAGTATGTGCAGAATTTAGTAAGGAAGGGTAAGCTGGAAAGGCTGGACGATGAAAACGACATGGAATTGCCAGCTTATTACGACCGAGACTTGTTTAAAAGGTATTGAATGTGCTTGTTTGATAAGAGATACTGAACACACGTACTCTTATTATTATTTTCAATTAAGGGGCCAACGTTTTTTCAATGAACACAAAATTTCACATCTGATGTCTGTAACTGTTGGATTTGCGATTGTATTGGCTGTGGAGTCGATTCTGAATATCTTAGCCTGTACCCGAATGTCATCAACTGCAAAAACTGCTTATAAACGATATGTGGAAACAATTTTATATTATTTGTATTTTTATGAAGACCTACCAGATGATCCTAAGTCGTGGTAAGTAATGTTAAAAATAGTGAAAAAAATTGATAAAATTATTCATTAGTTTACTTTCTTTTGATTGAAAAGGTGTGCCAGATCGTTGGAAGGGATCAGAGACAAACACCGAAAAGGATCTAAAATTGGAGAAAGGAAAAAGAAGGGTTTTATAAACCAGAAGGATATGGCACTAACTCAGTTTGGATTCATTGGATTTACTTTATTGGAGTACAAGAAACTTGGAATTCCATTCAACAAGGACGATTTCTACGCTTTGACGCATTTGTGGCGTGTGATTGGTCATTGCATCGGGATCAAAGAGGAGTTCAACTTATGCTCTCCCAATTTGGACACTACAATTGATCGGTGCAAATCTGTTCTGACCCACGTCGTGACACCTGCGATCAGTGATCCTCCTCACGATTTCGCTTACATGTTTGATGCTGTTGTTAATGGACTTTGGTACGTGAATCACGACCTGGAGGTCAATAAGTTCCGATTTTTAATCAAGAGGTACTCAAAGTGTCCGGGATATTTCATGACTGAGGACGAGAAAATGGAGCAAAAGAAATATATCGAGGACTATCCTCATTACATCCCAAATATAAATGAAGCAAAGATTGCATTGAATATTGAAGATAACATTTGTACAAAATACAAGGAATTAAATTGGCATCAGCGAATGTCTTTGTCGGTTGTAGAATATTTGTTCTCTAACCTGATATACAATTACCCAGTTGTAAGGTTTATTATGAGAATTTATGCGGCTGTAAGCATGTTTTTGATGAAATATTTTCCATTGTCAGCTATTACCAAATTTGGATATAAACATGCTTATGTGAGAATTTTAAATAACTGAAATCGTTAATTGGTTTTAAATAAATTGTTTTGATAAATATTTTTTGTTTTTTTTTTGTATTATGTATTAAGTGTTCTTTTTTCAATTTTTTAAAGTAAGTAATAATATTCCTAGATTATAAAAATCGTTTGATCAACAATAAAAGTTTAACGATTTTTTAAATTTAGAATTTTTGCTAGTATCATTTAGTTTATATACGTATGTGGATTTAGTTTCGGTGTAATAGTCTAAACAATGGACAGTATAAATGGTATTACAATGTCAATTACCAAATATGTAAAACATTTAAAATTTCCACCTTCGATATTTATAAATTTTAATTTTTGTTTTTTTCATATCCAATATTCAAAATTCGTTTCATAATGCGTAACTTTATCGTACTACATAGTGTGAATTATGAATTTGTATTTCACTAGTGACGACAAGAATGTCAATATTATGACACTGAAATTTGTCCTGCCAAAGTCATTTTCATAGTCTTTAAAGAGTTTTTGAATGCACTAGTGTTTTTTATTATTATTAAAGTGTGACCGTTGTGAACAAATCTCATAAATTTAAATGTTTATGTTATTTTGATACTGGAGGATTTGTAAAACATTGACGAGCATTGTCGATTATTGAAACAAAGGAAGCCTCACATTTTTTTCTTTATTTTTTGGTTCTGTTGCAACACTACATTTTGTTATGAAATAGAGACACAAACTTCATTGAATCCAAATATTAAAATTTGTGTCCAAGGGTAGAGAAATTAAATTTAAACAACTTTTATTTTTAATTTAGGAAAGATTTATCTTCCTCATAACGACAATTATATTAGTAAGCAACAAAGGCAGGTATAGTTTGGGAACAGAACAAATTATATTTCTACAAAAATTCAAAGAAATTTTAAGATTTTGTGTTAATTTATTTAAAATTGCATAAAATTTTGATAAGAATTATTAAAGACTCTGAGGTTCTCCAAAACACCTTGTGGCTTTAATGGGCCTAATTATATCGATCTTTGTTAGTTGTATTTCACAATCATTATCTCTTTACCTGATATTTATAACTATATCTTTAGAATATTTAGGATAAGAATAAAATAAGGAATGACATTTGTGAAAAATTATTTGAAGCAAAGCCGCTGAACTTAGGGGCGTTGGCGATGGTATTAACTAAAATATGGTAACTCAACTATGTTACTGATCAACATATTATATTAACAGAGCAATTCCAGTTGTGCACTTCAATGACCCCTATAAGTATGCAATATGAAGTTGCTGTCTGTATCTTTAATTTTGTCTTACTTTATTCTTTGGGTCATATTCTAAAGAAAAAACAATTTGTTTTACATTTGTGCTTAAAAATATAAAAACTCCGTTTCCAGTACTTAAGAAACAATATGATCTCAAAAATTCGAATAAACCTTTAAGATAAGTATTTATTAGACACACATAGTTTTGATTATATAAAAAAAAACAAGTTGATATCTGTAAATGATGCATTACTTGGGGATACTAAACTTTAATACAATATTTTATGTACAATAATGTTGATAAAGTCTTGATTAGACAAAATTCAGATAATAGCTCGTTTGAATGAAACCACCTTTGTGGTCTAATCAACTGCGCTCCGAGGGGGGCTTGACCTATGACTTTGTACTTGTACCAAAGCGAAATAAAAATGACAAAAATAGCAAATTACTAATGCAATTCAATTATTAAATGATAATACCAAATATTACATTCGACTAGATATTGTGTAAAAGACCTTTAGACGTCTGCTCAATTTAATATTTGAAAAGTCATTCTAATATAAGCTTGACCCAAACGTGAAATTGATAAGATATATCTTAAGTTCCGGCAGCGAACCGATTACAAGTTTATTCTAGAGCTGTCTGTCGATCAGTAAAGATGGCTCCGAATTTGGAACTTTTGTGGAAGAAGACAAGTTAGTGATTTTATTATATTAATTTTTTACTGTTAATCTATATTAAAATGTTTAGAATTTGACGCTGACAGTAAGGGCGATCAGTATGTGCAGAATTTGGTGAGGAAGGGCAAGCTGGAAAGGCTGGACGATGAAAATGACATGGAATTGCCAGCTTATTATGACCGAGACTTGTTTAAACGGTATTAAATTTGTATTTTTGATAATCAAAAGTGAATCATATGTTTATGTTTGTAATTAATTTAGGGGTCAACGATTTTTTTATGATTATAAAACCTCTCATCTGATGTCCGTAACCGTGGGATTTATTATGGTTTTGGCCGTGGAATCGATTCTGAATGTTTTGGAATGCACTCGAATGTCATCAACTCCGAAAACTGCTTATAAGCGATACGTCGAAACAGTTCTTTATTATATATATTTTTATAAAGATCTACCAGATGATCCTAAGTCGTGGTAAGTTTAAATTAACAATTATAATATAGTTTTAAGTACTTGCTTACTCCTCTTATAATAAGAACTTGTCTCATAAAAAAGAACTTTCTTGGGTTAATTACCAAAAGACTAATATTTCTTCAAATTAAAGATTTGTTTTACACGTTATCTATTATAATAAAACTGTATTTAAACTTATCACTTCCACCAAATTTTATCCCATAATCCAATCTGTATTAAATACCAAAACAAATTACTTTGCGAACCAAATTCTTCATAATATTTTTTGCATTATTGTCATATAAAATCGATATTGCTCTTAAAAGGTGAACTCAATTTCCTTTAATTTAACAGGTGTGCCAGATCGTTGGAAGGCATTCGAGATAAACATCGTAAAGGATCTAAAGTTGCCGAAAGAAAAGGAAAGGGTTTCATTAATCAAAAGGATATGGCAATCACACAGTTTGGATTCATTGGGTTTACTTTATTGGAGTACAAGAAACTTGGGATTCCATTCAACAGGGACGATTTCTACGCTTTGACGCATTTATGGAGAGTTGTCGGACACTGCATCGGAATCAAGGAAGAGTTCAATTTGTGCTCTTCCAATTTGGACACCACAATTGATCGGTGCAAATCTCTCTTGACCCACGTTGTGACTCCTGCGATCTATGATCCTCCACACAATTTTGGTTATATGTATGAAGCTCTTATCAACGGTCTTTGGTACGTGAACCACGATCTGGAGGTAAATAAGTTCCGGTTTTTGATCAAGAGGTACTCAAAGTGTCCGGGATATTTTATGACTGAGGATGAGAAAATGGAACAACGGAGATATATTGAGGACTACCCTCATTATATTCCAAATATTAAGGAAGCAAAAATTGCATTAAATACTGAAGATAACATTTGTGCAAAATTCAAGGAATTAAATTGGTCTAGCCGAATGTCATTGACATTCTTAGAATTTATGTTTTCAAATCTTATGTACAATTACTCAATAGTAAGATTCTTTATGAGAATTCATGCGGCTGTGAGTGCGTTTATGTTGGAATATTTTCCATTATCGGCTATTATTAAGTTTGGATATAAACATGCTTATGTGAGAATATTAAAACATTAAGTTTTACTTTTTTAATTAAATATTTATTATATTATGCCTGATGTTTTTCTTCTCAAAATTTTTGAATTGGTGGAAGTCTTTCGGCATTATTTGTTTATTTAATAATCGATTTAAATATTAGAAATCGATTGATTGATTAAAGTTTTTGTTTTTTTTAAAAGAAATCCACATTAATCTTGAAAGAGATGTCATAGTGGGAGAGTCATACTCCCTTTAATTCAGAGCGGGAAATTTAAAAATCTTTATTTTTTTCTTGGTATGAAAGCTCTTTAAAGGAACCTTGTCGGTACTTGTTTGACTGAATTAAGTTTTTAATGTACCATATAGGGGAAGTATGTACAAAATGGC